>LNAC01000165.1:2458493-2533207 GCA_002007465.1 Ailurus styani | reverse complement strand
CCCCCCCGCCCCCCCCCCCCCAGCCACAGACTGTTCTGGGGGCAGTTGCACGTGTCTGCAGGTGAAAACCACAGTCACTGCCGGAGCTAGACACCTGCAGCGTTTGCTAGGGTTCTGATCATCGCTGGTCTACAATGCCTTTTAAGAACCAAAAGGAAAGGAAAAGAGCAAGTAAGAGAAGAGAGTAGCCCTGTGTTTAAAGACGGAAAGAAGCAGCAGGTCTCACGCAGATGGGGCACACGGTCACCACTCAGTGTCCCTGGCTGCTCTGCGGCCACTGGAAACAGCGCCCAGTGGAGGGAGGCGCTGCTGGTTCCCGCAGTCTAGACCGGCAGTGCTGGGCAGTGTGGCACAGACGCGTGGCGACGCCTGTCCACAGGGGTCCCGGGCTCTGGAAGGCACCAGGTGGCAACACCAGATGCCTTCATGGAAGCGCTGATGGGCCCCGGGGCTCTGGAACGAAGCCCACGCCCACTGTGGGGAGACTTCCTAGGTACCCAGAATCTCGGAGGGGCACACGAGGGCACCTGCTGCTTGCCGGCTAGACGCGGCAGCAAATCCTAGCACGGAAGGTGAGAGCAGAAGTAGGACCGTCACTCGTTCAGCCTGCCTCTGCGGCAATTCGGGATTATAATGTATTTCATTTCCTAGAGGCTACACTCCCCCTTCCTCTATTTTAATGTTTCTGAAACGGAGATGCAAACTGAAATATATGTAACAGCTAACATTTACTGAGCACTTACCATGCCCAGGCACCCTGCTGTGGCTTATCTCACTTAATAAACAGGATGTATTATCGTTCCCATTTAGTGGATGAGAAAACGGATGCTTCAGAAAGCAAGTGACTTGCCCAAGGCCGTAACTGAGTTTGAAGAGTCCTGATTTAAGCCCAAATCAAAACCTGATGTGAGTACTTAACGCTCCTAATCACAATGACCTTGCCAGACTTGCTCTGACCCAAACAGAAAAGATGTTACTAAATCAAGAGCGGGTTTTATAATCAAGGATATACAAAATATTTAACACCTTACTTGTGCACAGTCTTTGATTCAAAAGCTCCAAACCAAAGGATTTATCCTAAGGACGTGATTAGGGATAGGCTCAAGGCTTTTTAGGATAGAATCAATTCTCTGAGAGCAAAAATTAGAGACAACTTAAATGTCCAGCAAAGAAGAGATGGTTGATTATATCTGGCTCATCCCATACGATGGAATATTATACAGACTTTAAAATTTTACTGTAAAGAATATTTAATCAATGTGGGAAAATACTCAGAACGTTCTTCAACTGAATGGAATTCAATTTAAAAAAATTATAAAGTAATATGCAGGGTATGATCCCAATTATACAGGCAGGAGTAAAGAGAGGAAAGAGATGTATCAAAATCTTAACAGTGTTTCTTTCCGGGTGCAAAGATTCTTTGTAGTTTTTGATCTGTTCACAGTTTCCGTGTTCTATGAAGTATTAAAATAATTTAAGTTGTTAAACCAAGGAAAGGAATACTGACCTACAGAGCCGTCTTCTGAGTTCGACTTAGGAAGAGCGTTCCTAAAAAAGAAAAACATGTCTGATTACGAGGGAGCCTCACCTTTGTGCGAGGGCTGAAAACCCTCCCAACTCGGCCGCCCAGCCATCATTACCAATTGGACGAACTGGGGAGATTCTGATACGGTATTCACCGCCAGGCTTAGCTAGCCAGCTGTTGCCTTTCTAGAAACACACTCAGGAACCATTTGTCAACATTTACTGCAGACTCACTGCAGGGTAAGACCTCTATTAAATGAAGGGAATGGGTCTCACTAGACGATCCCCAGATGATCCACTTCTGTGAACTATTAGCCACACGTTCCGTTACTGCCACTGAGCAGTCTCTTGTGTAAGTGGGACAGAGAAAGCAGATCGTAATAAAAATACAGGCCCATGGGGCGCCTGAGTGGCTCAGTCGTTAAGCGTCTGCCTTCAGCTCAGGTCATGATCTCAGAGTCCTGGGATCGAGCCCTGCATCAGGCTCCCTGCTCAGCGGGAGCCTGCTTCTCCCTCTCCCCCTCCCCCTGCTTGTGTTCTCTCTCTCTCTGGCTGTCTCTCTCTGTCAAGTAAATAAATAATTAAAAAAAAAAAAAAATACGGGCCCGGCACCACAAGTGCCAGGCACTCAGGCCAGCGGTGAGTACCACGGTCGGCTGCAGGAGAAAGGTGAGCAATCAGACGCGCCACACAGGAGGTGGCGGCGGCCGCCGACAATTCGCGGGCACGCTATGTGCCTTGCTAGATCCTCCTCTGTTCCAAGAGAAGCCAGGAAATCTGCTTTAAGAAAACAAAACAAACCAAAACAAAAAAGCGGCTCCACATTTTTAAGGGGTGGCAAATAATTCCATGTTTTTAAAAATGTGTCCAAGTTCATCACCGTGTGTCTGGGCACCAGGGTTGGCCCCCACCCACCTTAGCGGCTGCCAGCCTGTGACAGATACAGACATACCCAAATAACTTGAAACACGAACACAACCCAAAACCGATGACTTGTGTCTCTAGAACACACATAGATACCAAAGTAGGAAGGAAAGGAACCAGAGAAAGTGCAGAGGTTCTCTCCTCAAGGTCAGAGGAGAGGCGGAGCACAGTCTTTCCCCGGCTGGGTCCAAAGCCTGGAGGGTAAGTTCAGTGTCCACTTGGTGACAAGGAAAGTCAGGAAGGAGGAACCTGCGTTGGGAGAGAAGCACAAGGATCCTTGGGGGGTTCACACCTCAATCTTCACTACGTTCACCTGCCAGGGAGGATGGCGGGGGCACGTGGCAAAAACGCACTCCTGATGGGAGAACACACGGGGAGACAGAGGCTGGCAGGCCAGAACCGTGTTCCACGGTTGATCAGAGGAAGTGATCGGAGGAAGAGAAGTGATCAGAGGAAGTGATCAGAGGACGTGATCAGAGGAAGAGAAGAAAAGCACGCAAACGGCAATTTGTGGCCCACCTTGTGGGTGAAAAGGACCTCTAGGGTTTAGGGTGACCGGAGAACGCAAGGTGGGGCTTTCTGTCACGCGGAGCCACCTGGGATAAGCCACTTCTTGTCAGGGAAGGGCCACCGACGCCGGCTGACCACCGGGGCCAGGCGAGCACAGAGGCCGGGCCTGCAAGCACCTTCCAAGCCCAAGTCTGAGAGAAGAGAACCATTGCTGACTCGCGCACAAATCTAACAGACCTCTGTTGTCCATGGGGAGAGAGGAGTTGCTCAGAAAGAAACAGGGGAGGCATCTCAGATGCTGAGGACGAGAGCTGGACCCGAAGGCATTCTTTCCCATCACCACTAGCTGGGAACATAGAAAATACACGGAAAATCTACCCTGTTATCGAATTTTTCCAAGGTTTAGCTCCAAAGATCTCCTCTCTGGCCTCGTAGCCACGCAAAATTGAAAATGACTGAATACAGACTTACTTACACAGCCACTTCTGTTCTTCATTCAGCAAAAATGTACTGAATGCTATCACGAGTAAGGTACGTGGATGATTACAAAGAAACGGGACTCCCGATGCAGGGAGGGCAACAAACATGAGCAAAGGAGAAAGAAGTAGTTGCAGAGGAGAAGCAACGGCAGGAGGAAGGGGAAGGCCGGGCCGGGCGTGGAGGACGGGGAAACGGAAGCAACAGCAGCCGTGTGTCATATAAGTGCTCAGGGCCACAGAGGTATGGGCACAGCAAGGTGGCAGCAGGGAGCAGACGGTGCAGAGCTGGCTAGTTGGCTGGGGATTAAAGCAGAAGATCCTTTCTAAAGAAATAATATTTGAAGCGTGTGTGGGTGGCGCAGTCGGTTAAGGGACTGACTCCTGGTTTTGACTCAAGTGGTGATCGCAGGGTCAGGAGATCAAGCCCTACATCGGGCTCCCTGCTCAGCACGAAGTCTGCCGTCCTTCTCTCTCTGCTCCTCCCTGCTCCATGCTCTCTCGCTCCAAAATAAATCCATCAATCTCAGAAAAGGAAAGAAAGAAAGAAAAGAAAAGAAAGAAAGAAAGAAAGAAAGAAAGAAAGAGAAAGGAAGAAAGAAAATATTTGAACTAAAGTTTGAGTTCTTAAATTTTGTTTTTTCAAATTTTATCCTGATGCATTTTGAGCTCAAAGTCATGGTAATGTGCACGTGTCCACCTTCCAGCACAGTCATCCCCTGCTTTTTGCCTTACCTGCTTACAGCAAAGAAAGCATCACATTTATTTTTAAAATCACTCTGAGGAAGAGGAGACTCTTGACCTAATTGCTAAGAACCAAAGACATCAAATATCCCTAGCTCTTGATCAACTCCTTAACTATGTAATAAATTACATGTATATATGTGTGTGTGTATGTATATATATATATATATATACATATGCATATATATACATATATGAACTTTTACTTTTTCTAAAAGAAATATTTCAGGGCACTCGGGTGGCTCAGTCAGTTAAGCATCTGCTTCGGCTCAGCTCATGATCTCAAAGTCCAGCCTGGGATGGGGTCCTGCATTGGGCTTCCTGCTCAGTGGGGAGTCCACTGGTCCCTCTGCCTTCCCTAACACCGCCCCCCACACACTCACTTGTTTTCTCTCTCTCTCTCTCTCCCTCTCTCTCGTGTGCATGCATATGCACACGCACACAAAAATAAATATATAAAAACAAATAAATAAAAGAAATATTTCCATGGGGAAAAATAGCCTAAAGAAACATTACTTTCCTTCAGTGCTTTGCTGAATACAATACCACCACCATACTGCGTTGTAAGGAGTCTTACCCATCTTTGAATCCAATCCCAATTTTATAGGGAACAGTGACCTCCAGAAGCTACAGGAGCGGCCCAAGGTTCCACGAGCTGGTTAGAGGCCAACAAGGAGCTCTCCCCGGGCACGGGCAGCCCAGTGGTCCTTCCACCAGACGCTGGACTCTTCCTCTCTAGATAAAATGTCTAGAAAACTGTTTCTATCCTATTCTTGAAGAACTCAAAGGCCAGCCTCTATTTTCCAACCCACTTTTCATTCTTCCTGACAAATGGGAATGTCTTCTACCATAAATATATTCCAGAACCCACACTGCATAAAAAAGTAAGCTCTCACATAGTTATCACAAAATATAGATGCATTTTCCTCCATCAAATGCTAGCATGTAATTTTCAAAATTTGTATCTACTTTCTTCAAATTATCACACATATTTAAAAATTTATCCTCAGATTGGCACTTTGGACCTTTTCATTATAAGAGGTGTTTCTACTAGTGAATGTTTGCATTTCTCCAGGAGGCCAGCAGATGGCAATATAGCTCCTCTATTCATCTTGCGGTGACAAATGAGGGTTTTATTTTTAACATTTCACAAGTTCACAATCTAGATACTGGCCAAAGAACAGCAAGCCAGTGTTTCCTAAGTGTGCGGCTCCCAACTCATCAATTTGCAAAGGGGAGAAATGACACCGTATAAAGTTTAATTTGGACGCAGTGAACTGTCCCTGCAAACAGGCTGGCAGGCAGAGCAGTGATGCGAAATGCCATCTTTCTCCTTGAGACTGATTATAAAATTCATCCAGCAGGAGCAGAAATCAATGATGTAACCAAATTCCAAATCTGGACGGCAGCAGGTGGACAGGGTCATTTACTGATCTCCTGGTGGAAGAAATGAATGCTCAGGAGTCCGTTCCAAAGAGGCCTCTCTGAGCACCTTCTTACAGCCAGAAGCTGCAGGCCTGGGGATGGCTGGGCTGGAAGCAGGTTTGTCAGCCTCTCTCTATCCATCACTCTCACTGTCAACAGGGTAAAGAGGATGGGAACTTCAGCACAGGGTTCCCGGTTTCCATGACCAGGACTGACTAGGATACAGTAACTAGCATTCTGCTTCATTTTGAACACCTACGAAAGCATCGAATAATTGGAGTTTTGCATTGTCTCTGAACTCAATCTTAGAAGCACTTTTCCATCAATGACGACTACAATTAGACCCCAAGTGTAAATATTTTTCCTCACTCTCTAACTTTAAACCTCCCTGAACTCAAAGAAAATTCAATAAAGAATTTATGAATGAGATTTAAAAAACAATTTAAGGGATAGCATCCCAGCACTTAACCAGTTCCTTTTCTCCTACCTCAATCTTTAGTCAATTCTTTGTTCAACTGTTTCATTCCTTTCTTCTCACTCATTCATTCATATTGTCTTTCTTTCCTTCAATAAACATTTATCCAACTCCCATTATGAGCCTGGCATCCTTTGAAGTATGGAGAATGTAGCGGTAAGGAAGACAGGTAAGATCCCTGTTCTCTTGGAGCAAGAGAGATGGGGGTGAGAGGCAAGGTGGGCGGTGCAGGTCAAGAAGTGGGGAGAATTTCTGCTGGGATGGACAGAGCGGGTGTCTCTGAAGAGGTGACAGGTGAAGAGAGATCTAAGTGATGAGCTGGCATGACAGGCATGGCCCCGACAGGGAAGGCTGACCAGGGAAAGAGCAGAGGAAGAAAGCGAGAGGTCTACTCTGCACACACTCAGTCTGAGGCTCTTCCTGAACATCCCTGTGGAGAGATTAAAGAGATAGTTGGGGATTCGAGTCTAGAGTTCAAGGTCACCGCTGAGGACTGGAGATCAGAATGTGAAGTCACGTGCGTATTTAAAGCTAGGAGACCAACTGAACACAGTGAAGAGAAGTGGGGCGAGTGCTGGGCTCAAGGGCAATCCAATCTTCAGGGTCAGGAAAAGAAGGTGAAGGAGCCATGGGACTTAGGAAACGTAGTCATGGGGAGACGAAAAACCAGGAGTATGCTTTTACCCTTTCTGGCTAAAATCATATCAAATCGATTTTATATAAACTATATTGTTACCCCAAACGTCATACAGGGTAAATTCTAGGTTGCTCTTTTTCTTTTCTCTTGAGTCTTGCTTTGCAGTAGAGATCTCCATGGGGCCACAGAGAAGGAGAAACACAAAGGTCAGAATGAAATTCTTTACATTTGTATGGAATTCTACCTCTTAAAAAAACAACAACCCACTCTTGTTGGCAATCCCCATCACAGAACAGGATGATCACTGAGACTTGGGAGTGATGACGTGGTTAAGGCCACAGGGCCAGGCAGGGCCACCCCGGGCTTAGAAGCCACATCTCCAACACTGGAGGGGTCCAACGCCTCGCCCACCTCACCACACTGTTTCTCATTTACGTAACAGAAATTCATAACACGTCCCATGCGTACAAAATCTGCTGTTGGGTGAATTACGCAAAAACGATACTCAGAAGAACCTCTGAAGACTGAATAGGTTTTCAATCCCAAAGGTGAACATGGCCTCTGGGTTTATGAGAACTAAGCATTTCAAGAAAACTGCAGGATTTGGTTGTGCTGCTCTTGAACGATCTGTCCGCTTGTTGGAGGAAAGGAGGCCACGGACTTTGGCTCCGGTTCACTTTTCTTTTCACGTCTATTTATGTACAAAGAGCCTTAGGTGCCTTCAGGCAAAGACAACTCTCTCTCCCTACGATGTCCTAAGCCTGCACTCCGGAGAAGTGTAACGAATCCTCCAGCATAAAGGAGTTCCCAAAATAGACTGTGTTTTTGTTTTGATGGCCTGCCCAGAAACTTCATTATAACCAAGAAAAAACAAAAAAGAAAAAGGAAGAAAGAAAGAAAAGAAAAAACGGCTATAACCTAATTTCTAAGAAAGGAACATGTGTTATACGTTACTGGAAAACCTATACTTTAGAGATTTTTAAGTTTCCTTTATCTTGAGTCTCCGGAAATACACTTTTTCATTAGTTTCTTTCCTGCTGAATTTTGAATCAGGGCTTTTGCCATGTCTGGGTCTTTTCCTGCATCATCCCTGGTCTGCCAAGGCAGTCCCCAAAGCCAGGAGCATTTTCCTCAAGATGCAGGAATAGGACTAAGCCATCTGTGCTATTGAGCTGTGCGTGGAAGGGGGAGGTGGAGAGAAGGTAAAAGGGTTGAGTTGAGGACCTTTTCAGTAGTTGACTTTTTTCCTTAGGTGGTGATGTATTTCTTATACGCTGACTATTCCTTGTAAGTTGACATGCCTTCCTTAAATATTTTGCTTATTTAGTGACAAATCATTTTGTATAAAGCAGGAAATTCCTTAATTTATTATTTCTTATTTTCCTTTGGGTATCAAAGGTACTTTTCATCACAGGAACACATCTCCCCTATTTCGTAAAAATATATACAAAACAAAACTGCGTAGACTATCTACTATCAGCTATAAAAATTCAAGGCTCCCCGCCTTCCCCAGCCATGGGGCTAGGACTAGGGTGAGGCAAGAGAGACACAGAGGTCCACGCTGCTCAAAGGGCTCAGTCTCAGGGCCAACTCTGTGTCGTGTGTGTCTCTCTTGCTTTACCCAGACCACAGCTGCAGGATTCCAAGCACAGAGTAGAACTTAACTTGCAAACTCACTGGCTGGGATTGAAGGTAATTCTATTGCTCCGATCTGGTATATGTTGGTAGAACTCCAAGATTATGAAGAACAATGACAACGTTGGTGACATGTTCTCCCCTGGTCACAACACTCCCCATACAGGCCTTTTCTTTCATTTCGGCCTATTCCCGGCCTCTACCGTCGGGCTTTTGTTACAAGGTCACCTGCGGAAGTGACCAAGGCAGGTGTGTGGAGTATCACACTCAAGGCCATGGCCCGACACAGCACAAGCTAGGCGCTCACACACACTCCGGGGCCAGGCGCACCCGGGACGGCCCTGCCACAAAGCTAAGCCAGCCTCCCCGGCCACGCGAAGCAGTGACGGTAAGCTCAGTGCCTGCCTTCCGGGGCTGGCAGGACCAACGACGTGAACTTGGCACGTGGTGAGCGGGCAATAAACGTGACCTCTTCTAATCCCCACAGGAGCCCCAGACAGAGGTCTGCTTTCGGCCCCTGCGCAGCAGGGCCCCCTCCCACCCAGCATGGTCACAACCCTCCTTCTGGGCTCCTGCAGTTTCTACATCACCACAGTTCCTCCTCCCAATTTTTAACATTAACTTCCCTCAAGTAATTCGGATGGCCATCCCAATTCCTCTTCTCAACTGCACTCCCTACGAGCAATTCGTGTGTCCTCACAATGCCGTTCACTTCACACCGACCACCCGACAGGACGCCCGCGGTTCTTCGCCCGCGACCCCGGCGCCGCAGTCCCCCCGGCCGCTTGTGCCCCACTGTCCTCCGCACGCAGGAGGGCCCGCGGCAGGTTCGCTCTCCGCAGGCCGCACGGGGCGCGCCCAGAGACTTCCGGGGCACGCGGAGGGGCTCTGCAACACGGGTGCACGCCGTGGGCGGGCTGGCCCCGCCGTGACGCAGCACTAACTCTCCCAGAGACATGGCAGTGGCACGTGCACGCGGGCTCGACACGACCGTCCAACGTTTTGTTTCCGACTTGACGAGGCCCTCTTATCACACCGATCCAGGGCTCACCCTTAGGAAGTGCGGCAGGTCGGACACTTTCCGGCCGTGAGTGTGGACACTCTCGACGCTTTTCCTGCCCCTCCCCCTTTATATCTCTGGTTGAAAACTACCAGCAGCATCGCTGTGGGGGAGCCTGGCCCTTCTCTACCAGATGTCTCAGAAGGGTATCTCCAGAAAAACACAGAGGCAGAGTCCATGCAGGCATGCGGCTCGTAACAACGGTTTTTGTTAGGCTTCAATCCCCGGCGAATATTAGGTAGACAGAAATTCGAGGTGTCTAAACACGATCTTTTCTGCTACAAATCAAGCCCCTCTCTCTCTCTTTTCAACATCAACTTCCTCCAAATAGGTAGGATGGACATGGGGACTGCTCTTCTACTTTTCAATCGCACTAGACAAAAGCAATCCATGTTTCTCCTAGAATTACACACACACACACACACACACACACACACACACACACACACACACACACACACACACCAGTGACTGAACACGATGCCAAGGTAGAGACGGATGGGCTGATGAGTGGTATCCAGATGCGAATGATGTTGCCTAGAGCTGGGAAGGCTTCCTTCCTACAGGAAGCCACCCACCACCACGGCTCACAGTGTGGGTTCTAGAGCCCCACCAGCTCGACCGTTCACCAACCAGGAACTCTGGACAAATTACTTTGGTCCCAGTGGATCCCAGTTTCTTGCTACGCAAGACAGAGTCACACTACCTATCACGTAGGTTTTCCAGAGGTTTCCGTGAACTATGACTTGTATGGAATTTAGAACATGTTCGTATAGGCAAAGCGCCACCACCAAGACGCTAGCGATGAGGACAGCTACGGACCAAAGTCTGTCTCAGTCCGGCTCAGAATGTACTCCCGTTTCTTGACATGGAAGGGGCTGGTTCCCTGGCACCTGGGTGGTGGCCAACCAGCTTCCCAGGCCAACAACAGGCTCCATCCCTGCTGAATCTGAAAATCCATCACAAAAGTGCACTGAAAGAGACGTGTGTCCCGTCATTCACCAAATGGTAACTGGTCCCAAAAGTTAAGGACGGAGCACACGGGCAGAAGTTTAAGTATCCTGCCTGAAAAGTAGCCAAATGCCACCTCTCCACAGCAGACAGCCATGCCCTTGTGTCTGGACGGCAACCTCACTGAGGCCAGGACGATGTCAAGTGCAGGGCTGGACACGCGCCCAGACGTGGGCCTAGGGCACGGAGAATCAAATCTGGGAGAGCATACGGTCATCTTCCACGATTTCTGAAACCCTCCCCGTGGGCCTTTTCTTTCCCATCTGGAGCATATTACTCTTTATTTGTTGCCTTATGGGTCTGGCCTAGCTAAGAAAGGATTTAAAAAATGCTGCATGGAGGCGTCTGGGCGGCTCAGTCGGTTCAGTGTCTGCCTTTGGCTCAGGTCGTGATCCTGGGGTCCTGGGATCGAGTCCCGTATTGGGCTCCCTGCTCAGCAGGAAGCCTGCTTCTCCTTCTACCACTCCCCCTCCACACTTGTGCTTTCTCTCTCTCTGACAAATAAATAAATAAGTAAATAAAATCTTTAAAAGAAATATGCTGTACAATGGCAGCTCTGATGTGGTAACACTCCTGAAAGTAACCACATACGTCCCAGCCTTGAGAAGTTACACATGCCTTCCCGATTCCTGCAAATTTAGTGACCAGTCACTATACCCCATGACACACCAGATGGTGTCTGATACTATTTTTGAGGGAAGTTCAGTATGCTCAGGTAAGTTCAGTAAGGTCAGAACTGATCAGTCTCCTATACAAACCATCAACCCTGCCTTTCGGTTTGGGGTCTGCTGTGTGGTGCAGACAGTGAAGCCGTCTGCAGCCTTCCGAGGGCACCAGACACAGCACGGTCCGGCCCTTCCAGTTCACAACAGAATGAGGTAGATTGGGTCGACCTGCTCAAGAGAAGGAGGGCTGAGTAGTGCCCATCGCCGGCAGGGCCAGCGGCCCCCATCCCAATATCCCTCGTGTCTTCTTTCTTACTAAGAGAACCATGGTTTTGTTTGGGCAGCAGGTACCCTGATAAAACACCCACTACCCCACCCTCCCTTGTAGCCGGCGGAGGCCAAGTGTCAGCATCTGGCAGAGAAGATACAGCTGAAAATCCCCAGGGAGGGGTCTCTGGGAAAGCTAGGGCTTCCATAATGACAAAGGGTCTTTTCACGGGTCTTTTGCCCTTTGCCCCTCCCCTCGGTCCCTCCCGAAACATGGGCACAAGGCTCAAGCAGTCATTCATCGTAAGGAAGAAAATCTCGTATTAAAACTGGTGGAGAGGAAATACTTCTTGGAGCACCTGTACCAGTCCCCTCCAGACTCTTGGCTGTATGAAGAAGATAGGCCCCCGTTTGCCTCATTAGTGCGGTCACATTCAGTTACAAATGACTGAATATAATCCTAACAGATTCAGTGGTTAAGAAGTAAAAATGACCAGGGGCGCTTGGGTGGTTCAGTTGGTTAAACGACTGACTCTTGATTTCAGCTCAGGTCATGATCTTGGGGTTGTGAGACTGAGCCCTACTTGGAGTACCTACTGAGCCCTACTTGTGAGACTGAGCCCTGCTTGGGAGTCTCACTCACCCTCTCTTGCCCTCTGCCCCTCCCCTGCACGTGCATGGTTTCTCTCTCTTAAAAAAAAATAAGTAGTAATAAAAATGACAAGTTAAGCACTGGTCTGGGTTGACCTAGCACAGTCATATCTAACTGTATTTCAGGCTCCCAGAGACCGTGAAAGCCCTGTTATACAGATGAAGAAATGGAAGCCTGGCAACTTCATGAAAGTGACTTAGCGACTGCAAAACACAGCGCTGGGGCTCAGCTCTCCTGGCCCCAACCCACTGTCGGTCCCCCGGAAACACCAGATTCATCAAGGCAAGGGGCTCTCCTGTCTGGATCACCACCGGATTCACCGTGCTGGGTACCAAACCTTGAGCCTGAAGGGTGTCCGTATTCTCCTATTATTAGCACTGAAAGTACCAGCTTAGCTTTGTGACTTGGCCACTGGCGTCTGCAGATGTAGGTCAAGCTCTGATTTTTGAGACACACAAAAGGTGTTGAATGAAAGGGAAACAAAGTCCTCTTCTGTTTTTTTTCTGCCTTTGGTGCAACCAATAAAAACTAATGCCTTGGGCGCCTGGGTGGCTCAGTGGGTTAAAGCCACTGCCTTCGGCTCAGGTCTTGATCCCAGGGTCCTGGGATCGAGGCCCACATCGGGCTCTCTGCTCAGCGGGAAGCCTGCTTTCTCCTCTCTCCTCTCTCTCTGCCTGCCTCTCTGCCTACTTGTAATCTCTCTCTCTGTGTCAAATAAATAAATAAAATCTTTAAAAAAAAAAAAAAACTAATGCCTTCCTTTTATGGCCTTGATGTGAATTTTAAATCTTATTTAGGTCCTTACATCTTAAGAATTACTGAATTACTGTCAAAAGCAAAATAAAACAGGATTTTAGCACATTGTTTTCACCACAAAAGCTAGTTTTTATAAAATGAGAAAAGTACTGTAAGTAGCTTTCTTTACATTTTCTAATGATGGCTACTTATTCTGCAAGTGAGGCAAAATTATTCTTCCCTTTTATTTCCCTTTTAAAATTTAGTGCATACGGGGCACCTGGGTGGCACAGTCAGTTAGGCATCAGTTCCCTCAGGTCATGATCTCGGGGTCATGGGACGGAGCCCCACACTGGGCTCAGTGTGGAGTCTGCTTGGGACTCTCTCTCCCTCCACCTCTACCCCTCCCCTCTGTGCTCACAAGCACACGTGCTCTCTCTCTCGTAAGTAAATAAATCTTTAAAAACATAATAAAATTTAGTGCGTATGTGTAGTAAATCTGTGGTCCAAGAAAGGCTTTTCTGCAAGGAATCGTGGCTGAGATGTGAGGCCAGCTGGATGGACAGGGGAGCGCCTGCATGTCCCCATGATGGTTATCTGGATGCATGGTATGGGCTCAGCACAAGAACAGCTACGGCCACAGGCTGCCACTCCGCCTGGTACAGGGTGCATATGGGGTCATTTACGCCAGCGGAGGCTGGCACAATAAGGACACCGGCCTTTGATATTCTTATCCAACGTGCATGATGGAACACCTGGGTGGCTCAGTCGGTTAAGCGTCTGCCTTGGGCTCAGGTCACGATTCCAGGATCCTGGGATGGAGCTCCGCAAAGGGCTCCTTGCTCAGCAGGAAGCCTGCTTCCCCCTCTCCCTGCAGCTCCCCCTGCTTGTGCTCTCTCTCTGACAAATAAATAAAATCTTTAAAAAAAAAATGTGCATGAACCTGCAGGGAACCCCAGGCTGCAAAGAGCCGGCCCCTAAGAGCCTCAGCCTCGGAGTGGGAACAGGGAGAGGGGAGATGGCAGGAGAAGAGGCTCCATTCAATTATCTCCTCAGTCTGTTTCCATGGCAATGGCTCCGGAAGCGGGTCAGAACTTTCTCAGTGGAAACAAACAGCAGCTCCCATTCACCACGGCCCAGGCCACGCTGGCCACGCCGGCCGCTGTGCCGTCTGGGCCCAGAGGCCCCGGGTGGGGGGCACAGGGGCAGGGCTGGCCGCCTTTCTTCCGTCAGCTGCTCTGAGGGGAGCAGGGGAGTCAGTGAGGCCGCCTCTGAAGGACACAGTTGGGGGAGCTGCGGGCTTGGAGGGCCCTTCCTCGCCCTGGCGGTCACATGCCAGAGGCACAGTGGCCAGGCGCCGTCCAGGACGTGGCTGTGGGAGGCATCCGCCTGCCCTACTTCTGCGGGCGGGCAGCACAAGGGATCGGGGCCCTGCCCCCCTGACGGCTGCCGTTGCCCCTCCTTCGATTCCCCCGAAGGCCGCTGATGGAAAACCGTTCTGTTATAAACGCTATGAAGATGGGAACGCAGGCTTTCCTATCTCCTCGGATTTCTTTTGTTTACCTGACATAAAACTGTCACAGGACACGTTAGTCTTAAGAGTAGCCCATAATGAGTTGATATTCGGAGGCAGTGCGAAATGAGCGCCACAATAAGTCTAGTTAGCTTCCGTCACCGTTCAGGCCTCATTTTTAAATTCCCACACATGTCCTCTGTCACATCTACGTGCGCCGTCCTCGGACTCCGCTGGCTGGTGTCCCTTTGCTCTCAGATTGCTTCACATCCTTCCCCCTTCGGCTCCTGAGGCGTTATCCGAAGTGACGCATCAGCACCTGACAGAAACTCCGGGAAGCAGTGCCAGGGTCACCATGGCGACACGCGCCTCTACCAGCACAGCTGGGCGCCACCGCCGCTCCCACGGCCGGCCGCTGAGATGTGGACAGGAGCAGGGAGCGTCAACCCAAGGGAAAAGACATGCGCTTTGGCGGTGACTTGTAACACTAAGCTGGCCGCCGAGGAACCTTCTGGAAAACTTATTAAAGACTCCCGAGTTCCACATCTCAGCCACATCTGGAGATACCAGTGCACGAGGCCTGGGCAGGGCCTGAGGGTCTGTCTTTCCAACAAGCTCTCCAGCTAACTAGGAAGCGTGGGTATGCCTGCGACCCCCGGTGACATCTAGCAGACCCTGGTCACACCACACATTCCCCACGCTGCCTTCTCCATTTCCCCCTTGCGCCCTTCACTCCAACGTCTCCAAAACCCAGTGAGGCAGGATTACAAGTGCAGTTTTCAGAACAGAATTCAGAGTACAAAGACTACAATAAGATGGCACAGCAGCCAAGCTTGCAGACTCGAGGCTGGGGGGCTGGGCCAGTCCTGAGTGCCCCGTCTCCACCCTCCGTACTTGGCATGCAGGAGGCACTTCTTAAAGACTGAATGAAGGAATTAGCCCGTGGGATGGAGGAATTTACAAACTAGGAGCCGAACACAGGTTCTGGCAAGTGTCAGACCGTCAGGGCATGTCCCCTGGACCACGGGTCTCCATGCCCTCCTGGGGGCACCCAGACCTATCTGCTCACATTGACAAGGGTCCTTCTTAACACACAAAGCCCACCGCCGCGCAACCCCTGAGCTGCTCTGAAGACCTCCCGAAGCTGGCCCCGGGGCTGCGGGCTCTGAGCCCCTGCCCACCCCCCAGGTGCTGTGCTCACCCGCCTCTGCACACCCTTGCTTCCGTCTGGAATTCCCTTCCTCTCCATTTCTGCCGGCCAAACCCCCCGCCCTCCCTGCGGTGCTCACTCCTGAGATGGATTTGTAGCCTGTCAACTTGGCCCCGCTGGGTCACGTCTCCCCAAACCCCCTCCCCCGCCGTGTGCCGGGTCCCCAGGAGCCACGGGAGCTCCTGCACGGGAGCTGCCGAGAGCAGAGGCAGGGCGGCTCTTTTCTTTCTGGGCTTCAGAGGCAGTGCGGGGCAGGAGGCCCTGCTGCGGCGGACACACGACATAGCGGGGCCCCGGGCTCACTCGGGGGCGGGGGGCGGGGGGCAGCCGCCGGGCCCACCGTGCTTGAATTCCTGCCGGGTCTGCTCCTCGGTGCTCCGAGCCCCTGCGCCTGGTGAGCACCTCGGGAAGGATGCCAGCTCCTCCTGCAGGTTCCCCGCGAGTCGAAATCGGAGGCCCGCGTGGAGGTGGTGAGAGAGGATGTGTCTGCATTTGCAGGGGGCAGTGCATCCCCTTTGCCCACTTTGCCTGCCCCGGACGTCAGGCCCCGCCATCCGACACAGAGCGGCCAGCCCCAACAAACACCAGCGGTCAGAGCCCTGTAAGAACGTCACCTTGACGTCCACTTCTCCAACGGAAGCCGGTCTGAGACCGAGCTCCTGGGTCTGCGGCAGGGGTCCCGCCCGCAGGGCCTGGCTGCCCGTCCTCCTCCAGTCCCCTCCGCACGGCCCTCACGGCACAGGACGATCGTGTGGTCATGACATCTGCAGCTCCTAGGAGGACAGCTACCTTCCCATCCCATTCATCTTTCCAGCACCTAGCAAGTTCATCCGCCGCAGAAATCGGGACTTTATTCCATTGCACAGCATTGCCGCCTGGCCCATCACAGGTCCTTGTGACGCACCTGTCCGTGGTCTGCGTGGAGGCATCCGTGAGAAGAGGCCTGGCCCTGGCAGACAGACGGATCTATACCAGAATTCCACCTCTGCTTTGCCCAAGCTTTGGGATCGTGATCTTGGCAAGTCCTTTAGCCTTTCTGACACCCTCCCCCTCGCCCCTGCCGACGCCCCCATTTCCTTCACCGTTAGCTACCATGGACTTTGCATGATACCAGAGGGGTCTTCCCTGCTCCTGCCAGGAGACGATGGCTATTTATTTACTGATTGCCTCCCCTCACTCCCCCCCACCCCCAGCTCAGTGTCCTGTTCCTCTCCTGCAGGAGACCCAAGGAACTGCAGCCCCCTAGCGTCCTAAGTACCTCCTGGCAGCCGGTAGCCGGGTCTCCAGGCCCTGCGCGCGCCCAGCCCCCGGGAAGGCCGTGGCCCAGGCGTGTGGACTGCAGCTGGGGCTGGGCAGCTGGGCCGCACTCACCAGATGAAGCGACTGGCAGCAGAGTCTGCGCTGGGAAACAGCTGAGGTGGGGAACTCTAAGCACAGCTGCTCCCGCCCCAAGCCCCTGCATTCTGGAATGTCGAGCCCCTCAAATATGCTATGCGATGGAGCACACACGAGTGCTGACGCAGAGCCGCCCGCACAGACACGTCCTTCGGCACACTGCAACTTCATGAGCTCCCCGGGGGGGCGGGGGTCATCTCCTAGCCTCCCCCCTTTGGGGTATGGAGAGGAAAGGAAAGCTCCCATAGGTGTGGCATGTTTTCCGTGGCCCTAGCCACCAGTGAGCTCTGTGCAGGACACCACTGAATGAGAGGATGAAAACCACAGACACGTGGCCACAGCCATGGGCGACGCCACACGTCATGGGGGTCGCGGAGAGAGAACAAGTGAAATGTGAACCCCTACCCTATGCTGGGCACTGTGCTAGGTATCTCACACCACCAGCCTTGGAAAGAGCTTCTATTGAGCACGGTTTATGGTTTAGGAACCCGAGGCTTAGAGAATTTAAATAAATTGTTCCTCGCCCCCCAACTAGCAGAGCTTAAATGCAGGCTGAGGGTCTGGCCAGCACCAACAGCAGCAGAGCAGTCCATGCGGACAGGCCATGCCAAACTGGTTGGTGTGGGGCGTGCTCTGGACTGGGTCGGAGAAGGAAAGGAGACCACCCCACTCTCACTCCCCACTGAGTAGCTGAAGCCCGGAGGGGGTGACTCGAAGCTGATGGCCATCACAGACGGAGAGCACACTGAACGCTCCAGCCCCCGGGACAGGGACCTTGCCCTCCTGCCCACAGCCTTGGCAGATGGCTCTTGGTAAACTGATCAAAGGGGAAGAAAACATAATAGACATACTAATCTAATGCCTGGCTCTTGGTGCAGCCGATTCATTTTCTGAAACCTAAGCTGGCCATTCTGCCTCTACTTCCCACCCTGCTGAGCTCCAACAACGGCAGTCCGAGCGACCTCTGGTGCCCTTCGTGGCTCTGCGCTCACGAGCCACGAGCGCCCGCCTCCGTCTCCTGGGAGGCCGTGGGCACCCAGCACAGACACATCCACCTGAACAGGGCTTAGCCGACTTGCAAGCTATTCTGAAGGACACACCTCCGTTGGCTTCCTCATCCCAGGGCACACGTGTACATCCCCCATGGGAAAGATCTGGCAATCCCCTCCCCAGCCCGCAGCCCCGCCACAAACAGGATGTGGAAACAGGATGCATTTGTCTCAGCTCCAGGGGACACGGCTTGACCTGGATTTCCCAGCAAACTTGCAGACCTCATCAGCAATTCTCAGTGAATCTGGTCTGTTCCAAAGGAGGATTCATAACGGCACAGCCTGCGGGCTTCCAGCGCTTACTTCTACAAACGAGCCCCATCTTGTCACGCAGAAGTCCACAGGACCACAGACCGCAGAGACCCTGTTTTGGGGGGTGTCCACGAGGGACGAAGCCTGAGCCCTTCTCCTCCGACCCAATCTCCAGGAACGAGAGACTTCCTTGTTGAGGAAGCAGGCGGGGGTCCCCAGTACGAAACAAGTTATTAGAAAGAGAAGAATATCTTACACGTTTCAAGGAGGCTGGAGACAAAGTTACCAAAAATTGGATTCGAAGTGCTACTCTTAATAGAGCCATAACAAACCAATTTTCTTTCAAAAATTCACTTTCTCTCTATTTCTATGAAATGTCCAGAAGAGGTGATTCTCTAGAGAGAGACAGAAATTAGATTAGTGATTGCTTAGAGAAAAGGGGTCATCAGGAGATGGAGGAGTGACAGCTAAAGGGTTTCTTTCTGGGGTGATGAAAGCTCTAAAACCGACTCTGGTGATGGTGGCACAATTCTGCGAATATGCTACACACCTTGTTGTGTACTTTTGCTAGGTGACGTACATGGCATGTACACCGTATCTCGCTAAGGCAGATTTAAAAACAACTAAACAGGGCGCCTGGGTGGCTCAGTGGGTTAAAGCCTCTGCTTTCGGCTCAGGTCATGATCTCAGGGTCCTGGGATCGAGGCCCATATCGGGCTCTCTGCTCGGCAGGGAGCCTGCTTCCTCCTCTCTCCTCTCTCTCTGCCTGCCTCTCCGCCTACTTGTGATCTCTCTCTCTCTCTCTGTGTCAAATAAAGAAATAAAATCTTTAAAAAAAAAAAAACAACTAAACAAATGACCACACGTGAACCTGTATACAAACGTTCACAGCAACATTGTTCGTAACAGCCAAAAAGTCAACACAGCCCTAACTGTCCATCCATCAATAAATGGATAAACAAAATGAGGCATATTCATACAACAAAAAGGAATCCACTGGAATGAGCCTTGCGGACATTATGCTAAGTGAAATAAACTAGTCACTTAAAACACAAACGAGTCTTTGGGGCACCTGGGTGGCTCAGTCGGCTAAGCGTCTGATTCTTGATTTTGGCTCAGGTCATGATCTCAGGGTTGTGAGATCAAGTCCCATGTCGGCCTCTGTGCTCAGTGGGGAGTCTGCTTGAGATTCTCTCTTCCTCTCCTTCTATCCCTTCCACCCCCGCAAATAAAAATAGTTTTTTTTTAAAATCCACTGAATTACATATTTTTAATGGGTGAGTTGTATATGTGAATTATTTTTTACTTAAACTCAATTAATATAGTGTATTATTATTAGAAGTCGACTTCAGTGATTCATCAGTTGCACATAACACCCAGTGCTCATCACATCACATGCCCTCCTTAATGCCCGTCACCCAGTTACCCCATCCCCCACCCTCCTCCCCTCCAGCAACCCTGTTTGTTTCCTATAATTAAGAGTCTCTTATGGTTTGTCTCCCTCTCTGGTCTCATCCTGTTTTATTTTTCCCTCCCTTCCCCTATTCTCCTTTGTTTTGTTTCTGAAATCCCACATATGAGTGAGATCATATATGATAATTGTCTTTCTCTGACTGATTTATTTCACTTAGCATAATACCCTCTAGGTCCTGGTATGTGAACTAGATCTCAATAAACCTGTGACCAAAAAGAAAACAAAATAAATGTACTTTCCCAACAAAACTGCAAGTTTTAAACTTTTAATGTTTTTTTTTAAAAAAAAACTGTAATATCTTGTGTGCGATCCATGATGTTGTACCTTTATCTGGAGGTAGTGCCTTCTGTCATTTCCATTTAACAAAGGAAAAATGTGAGGAGATTTGCACATGATTATAGGACGGAACTGGGTGGGGAAAGGGGAGCAGGCCCTGGAAAGAGATTTGGGGATGTGTGGAAGCTACTATTCTCTGCACTACATGTTTTTAAAATGTTTCAACGGGTGTCTTTTTAATGCTAATATTCACCAGCAGAAAGCACTCGCTTCTTATTCCTCTGCTCTCGGTTGAAGGAGACCCTGGCGCACACTGGGGGGACAGGTGAGACCAAAGTACATCTTCTGTGACTCCAGTCTTGGGGACAGTCCAGTTTGACCTTCTTTCAAAGGACTGAAGCCATCAATGATTTCAATGCAAATACTTCATGAGCACTTGCTCTGTGCAAACAACTCTTTTGGACACTGAAGAAAATCCCAAGAGAGAAGAACGTGAGCTCTTAGCCTCCCGGGGCTCACGATCCTGCTGCGCCGGGTGGGATTAGGAAAGTATGTGAAGTGAGAGCAATGGGCAAGGGTGTGAATTTGGGCATGACGAGACAGACAGTAGACAAGACTACTGAACACTCAGTAGGTACTGGATGGCTTAGTAAGTGGGGTGTGCACTGTACTGATCAACCTCATTCTACGGTTACGGAAACTGTAGACAGAGATGGAATAACCTGCCAAGAGCTGTAGTGCTGGGAAGAGCCTGGACTCGAACCCAGAGAGTCTGGTCATCAGGCAGAAGAGCATCTTAACCCCAAGGCTGTCGTGGCCTTCAGACTGGATAAGGTTTTTTGTCTCCAGTTCTTAGGCAAGGACCTTAGGCAAACCAATTAATCTCAAAAGAATACATACTTCAATGAGTCCATGAAAAATTAAATGACAAGATACAGTAAAAGTGACCAGCACAGTGTCTGATAATACAAATAACCCAGTAAGGACTGTTAGGACAACGATGCCTGTTACAAAACACTGCGACATCAGATCCGTGCCAGATGCTGCCGAATCCAAAAGGTGGAAAGATTACAGCCAGGGAGAGGACTAAGAAAGCATCCCTGGAGGAGCAGTTCTTAACAGAGGACCTAAAGGAAGGAGATGCTTTCAAGGCAGGAGCTCCCAACAGCCCAGGAGGCATTTGGGACAGAGACGCAGGTGGTAGGGGGAGACGGCTGGTGGGGGGAGACGTGGTGGTAAAGACGGGCCCAGGCTGGACTGGGGGGGTTTTGATCAAAGGCCAGACATGTAGAGGCTGTAATTCACAGGTGCCACGGCGGGGAGAGCTCGGCATCCCCTCACTGCAGTGTGGCCTAACTGTACTTTACGGAAACTGATCTGGGGTCATTTTCTGAATGTACTTCCTGGTTCATGAAAAGAGCATTAAAGGTATCACTTGCAGTAGTAAAGGTAAAAAAGTGGGAAACACAGGAAAAGTTATAGAAGTAGAAGCAACAGGGATGCCTGGGTGGTTCATTCAGTTAAGTGTCTCCTTTGGGCTCAGGTCGTGATCCCAGGGTCCTGGGATCGAGCCCTGCGTCGGGCTCCCCAGAAGCCTGCTTCTCCTCCTCCCTCTGCCCCTCTCCCATCTCGTGCTCTCTCTCAAGTAAATAAATCAAGTCTTAAAAAAAAAAAGTAGAAGCAACAGGATTTCGTGATTGAGGTTTTGGAATCACGAAAGAACAGCAGGAGATGATGACATCAAGGCTGCGTGAAGAGCAGAAAAGTGGTCCCGAGGACAGAAGGGGAACAAATGATCAAAGGGCAGGTTGTCAGAGAGGGAAAGAAGGATAAAGAGGGAGGGGGAGTTGTGCTGTAAGAACGTGCAGGTGGGGTGACAGTGACAGGAACGAGCCAGCATCCGGCAAGTCGTGGCAACGGGCACGTCACCAGGTCAGGAAACGGGGCCGAGGGACAGCCGTGGGTTTGAGGTGGGAGCCCAGACACAAGAGGTCAAACCCTGGGGTGGGTACCTGGGGAGAGCTCGCAGCCTGGGTACAAAGCCCCAGGGGAACGGCCACGGTAGGAAACGGGCAGAACACAGGAACTGCCAAGAGTGGGCATCCAGGGAGGAGAAACCAGAAGATGCCACAGGGACCAAACCAAGGGCGAAGAGAGAAGCGGGACCCGCGGCAGAGGCAGCCATGCCAAACACAAGGATCTGCGAGTCGGCAGGGGCCTCTGCTTGGTTATTGCTGTGGCACCGACCTCAGAGAGCATTTCGGCAAGTCTGGGGAGTCGGGCTGTGGGGACCGAGTTCGGTAAGTGGGGGAGCAGAAGTCAAACTATAGTTTTCGAGAATGGCAAGAACCCTTCCATGGGCTGGAGAAGAACGAGGCACATTTGTGAAAAACCCAGGGTTCTGAGCAGAAGATCACTCACACACACACACACACACACACACACACACACACACACACAGGCACCTGTAACAGTCCACTCCACCGGTAGCAGGACAGTGTGCGGTTACACAGCCCAGGAGCAGAACACTGGACCCCAACTCTGTGAATCCAGGAAGACTTCTGGGAGGAGCCACGACTGGAGCTGGACTTCAGAGTTTGATGGGGTCTGCCCAGCTAAGAGGGGTGGGGAGGACGGTGACAGTGGGGGACGGGGCACCCCGCCGGAAGGAGCAACCATTTCAGAGGCTCAGCACACCATGGGTGCTCATGGCCAGGATCACAGGAGCAACCACAGGAGCTTCATCCCGCCTGGAGAGCAGGTCAAAAGATGAAGCTGGGGTCAGGCAGGCAGATGCAAGATCGGAGATGCAAGCGATCAGCAACCCAAGCAGGGCTACTTCCCTAAGGGCAAAGGGGAAGAAGGAGGTGGGACAGGGATTTTGGAGGGGGGAGAAAAGGAAAGTTGAGGCTGTCAGAAGAGTATTTCGCGTCAGCTTGCCAGACGAAACAAATCCGAGAGTGAAGCGTGTCCAAAAGGAGCAAATGCCCGCACAGAACATTTGTAAACCAGATGCCAACCATTTCATTCGACCACAGAGCACTGCTCTCCCTGCCTTGCCCTCCTTTGATTTATCTTCCTCTTCCATCACACGATATATTTTTGGACTTTTTCACCATAAAATAGTTCAAGTGTAGTCACAGGTAATGAAAGAAAGTGAAACTAAATCAGTGAATTTTCAACTCTGGTGAAAGACTTAGTAGAAAAGAGCCCATAAATATTGGCGAAGGTGAAGTTTTGAGATTTATTTTGGACCTTCCTGCCTCTGTAAATAAATAACTGAAACACAACTTAGATCCGAATGCAAGTAAAGCTTGCCCCTACCTCCAAGAGGACTACTGGAATGTAAATTTTAACTGCTGCTATTTATATAATGCTAAAGAACCCAATTTGCCCCTAACCTCTCTATCTGCATAAGCAATGCAATTAAAAGTACTCTAGAATTATAGCTTAATGGTAGGAGCTTGGGTTCTCAGCTGGGATAAAATCCAGGCTCTGACACTTAATTAGCTGTGTAGCCTTGAGCAACTTATTAACCTCTCTGTGCCTCAGTTTCTGCATTTGCCAATGGGAATAATAGCATATCAAACTTCACAGGGATGATGTGAGTATTAATTGAGTCAATGTTAAGTACTTAGATCAGTTCCTGGCCCGTACTCAGCCCTCAATCAACGTTACCTGCTATTTCCTGCTTTTTCTTTTCCAATTTGCAGAACCAACCCTATTAAGGCTACTTCCAATCTCGATACACACCTAGAAGTAATAACCAGATGGGCTCCCCTACAGTTGGCTTCCTTGAAAGTAATGAATCTAAATCATCTTGACACATAGCTTATTTATTAGACAGCTACCAAATTTTCAGATTACTCTGTTTCAGATATACACATACAAATTAAAGGTTAAATTATTGTGGGAAAGAGCCCTAGTTTCCTGCCCGACGTCTGGTCCCTCCTTCCATAAGACGCCCATTTTGTTTAGAGCAATAGTCGGTGGAAAACACGCATCCCTCCAAGCTCTCCCATGGCGGGGGTGGACAAGTGTCCCACTTGGGGGCTCACTTTCTTTATTTTCCCCCGGAGCACCACTGAAAGCATATAAATGTTTTCTACGACCTCTCCCTCCGTGCCGACGCAGCTCACGTCAGTTCATCCTACATCCTTGTGCCCGGAACAGGGTCCAGCACACAAAGCCCGTGCTCAGTGAACAGCTGCGGCTTGAAGAAATGAGTGAGACAAGCTGGAATGTGTTGGACAGGGTTTCTAGGAAAGCTTTTTAAAGGATGTGCCTGTGGCTTTTTGCCCTTTGACCTTCTTCGCCCTGTTTTTCCTTTCCACCTGGAAGATGCAGTAGTCACTTTAAAACCAGGCGGATAACAACAATAAACAATACAATCCGGGCTCCTTGGGCTCGGGTGAGCCCCAGTGCCAGCCCCTAGACCTCCCAGTGGAACGAGGAGGTAGCCGATGAACACTGTATTTTTTTATAAAGCCACTATAGATCATATTTCCTGTTACTTGTAGCTAAATGCATTCCCAATAGATAAGGTTATAAAGAAGTTTGGGGGCACCTGTATGGCTCAGTCAGTTGGGTGTCTGCCTTCGGCTCAGGTTATGATCCCAGGGTCCTGGCATCGAGTCCTGCATCGGGCTCCCTGCTCAGCAGTGAGTCTGCTTCTCCCTCTCCGTCTGCCCCTCCCCCGCTCGTGCATGGCATGCTCTCTCTCTCTGTCAAATACATACATACATAAATAGAGTTTTCCCAGCAAAGAGGTCTTGCTCTCTAGATGGTCTTCAGGCTAACAAAAAATTTAACATTCAGCTTTTTAGCCAGTAGACACACATCCAAGATTGGTGTCAGAAAGCAGATAGTCTCATCAATAGGCAATGTAAAGAGACATAAACAGAAGTTCAAATGAAAGCTCCCTTAGCGTTTTTTATTACATTTTCAGTGAAAGCATAGAGAGATGAGATAGAATGTAGGAAGATAAGGACGAACAAAGCTTTTGTCTGGCTGGTGGGAGCCGGCCTATTCTGCGGATGGACAGACGCACCGATCCCGTGGGTCTCACACATCTAGCAGCCAAGTACAGCCCACCAGCCCCACTGGCTGGTGCGTCCAGCTGCAGTGACGTGAGGTACATCCTCACTTCTTGTCTGGCTTCTCACTGCTTGTCACCCCCACAGGATCCACCCCCTTGGTCTCTTCTGGTCAGAGCTAGGTTCCTGTAACTCAAGGCTTTAAACCCTGTCAAATGGTAAATTCCACTGGGAGATGTGATGTATTTCTTACAAACCAGGTATTTGCATTATAATTAACACCTGATACCTTCCTCGGCTCAGGTTTTAACTGGGGGAGAAGGGAGGGAGAAAGATGTGCTGAGGCCCCTGAGACAAGAGGGGGTAGCCGTGGGGGAGGGGCTGCGGCTCCGGAGGCAGGAGCCCCGAGGGCCAATCACTGCAATCCCACCTTGCTCCTGCCATTGGCCTCTGCCCTAAGGGCGGGCTGCTGCGGGGTGTGCCTACTTTTGTCTGAGTTCTCTTGCCTTTTGAGAGCAGAGGAAAAGTTCTGCCCATAAAACAACACTGCTAACTCAGACGGATATTTTGGTTGGCAGATACCTGGCGGACACTAACCAGACACAAGCGGCTGATTTGCCAGGTCATCTTCTGGGGCTTACAAAACTACCAGCAAGCATTCTGATCTGAGGAATAGCAGGATTCTGCATTTCGAAGTAATCACATTCTGAAGTATAAAAATACAAATAATTCAATATAAACAAAACTCCTCAGATTAAAATCTGACCTAGAGTGCCCACTTTATTTAAAAAAAGAAAGAAAGGAAGGAAGGAAGGAAGGAAGAAAGACCAAAAACCTTTTGGAAGGTTTAATCCAAAGGAATTATGAATTTAAGAATAAGTATCAACATTTTGTAACCATCACTGTAAAAATGGATTTAGGTGATGGTCACTAATGGAATCTAAAGCCATCAGGTAAAAGTTTGATGAGGAACAAGACATTTACATAGTCTCAGATCATCTCCCCACAGAATATTTACTAATTGCAAAGGGAAAATTCTAACTTCTCAGAAGAAACCCAATGGACATCACCGCAATCAAATGATCAAAATTAGTATCACAGAAAATGGGACAGATTGGGCGCCTGGGTGGCTCAGTAGGTTAAAGCCTCTGCTTTCGGCTCAGGTCATGATCTCAGCGTCCTGGGATCGAGGCCCGCATCGGGCTCCCTGCTCGGCGAGGAGCCTGCTTCCTCCTCTCTCTCTGCCTGCCTCTCTGCGTACTTGTAATCTCTCTCTCTGTGTCAAAAAAATTAATAAAATCTTTAAAAAAAAAAAAAAAAGAAAGAAAATGGGACAGATTAACAGCATGACGTGGTGTACTGGGAAGAACACAACAAAAATGCATTACCTGACTCCTAAGAAGAAACCCAGATAGATGGCTATTTCACAAAACAACTAGCCTACCCTCTTAAAAAGAAATCCTTTCAGATTAAATATGACAAGAGAGGACATTCGAAGGTGATGAGTCATTTTTTTAAGTGCTGGATTGAAAAAAAAAAAGTGCTGTAAGAAATACTACTGGGGCAATCAGAGAAACTCGACCATGAACTATCCATTAGGAAAATCGCTATTCAAATTCCTCTTGTTGGTAATTCTACGGAGAAGTTCTGTAAGAGAAGGTCCTTGTCCTTAGGAGGTACATGCTGAGGTACCGAGAAGTGAGAGTCACAGAGTCTGTAACTTACTCTCCGATCGTTCCGCAATAATCGTAATTAACAATATTATACGTGTGTGTGTGTGTGTGTGTCTAGGAGGAAGAATAAGAGTGTGTAAACTGCTGAGTCTAGGTTAAAGTTATATAGAAATTCACTGCACAACTCTGGCAACTTTGTGGTAAGTTTAAGATTTTTGAAAAGTTTTTTTTAAAATAAGAAAAACAAGAGTACCATAGTTTTCAAAAAAGCATTAATCAGGAAATACAGGACAAAATGGATTATAACTTTTAAGTTACTTAGAAACACCAAGGTTCAAGCAAACCACTTAAAAGAACAGAAGCAAAATGGCAGATTTACAGATGAAGAGTTGGGGCTGTCAAACAGTACTGTGTGTTGTGTGTGTTCAAAATTTTTTGTTAACCTCAGAGGAGGCTGAGAGTCTCTCTCTTGGCCACAAGAGCCACACCACATTTTACTAAGTGAAGGCTATAAACACGGAAAGAACGACTACCCACAACTGGGGGGGAAGAAGAAATACCCAGCCTAACTAAGATTAGTACAAATTTGGTGAGTCACTTCCTCTTAGGAGAAAAGGCAAACATTTCTTGTTTCCCAAAGGACTCAAAATTCTGAAGAACACCTGAGTTCTCAGTCTGAATCGTGCCAAACAGGTAGCAGACTAGGTCAGAAGAACCTCCAGTCCATTAACTCCATGCTTCTGCCCACACTCAACTCAATTTATTGCCACAATACCTCCAATATCCAAATCAATGTCAACTCCAATCTCTGAGCTCCTTCAGCCTCCACACTACTAAGCTGCTAGGAGGTTACATGCAACTAAGACAAAGGAGATTCATGTTCATTGCACATGTATTCTCTAACCTTGAATGGGCAATGGCCTTGGTTTGCTTTTTGCTCATCACCCACAATGTTCCTCAGTCCTGAACCAAATCTGTTCCACCTTGAGAACTGAAGCCTTGGCAAAGCAGCCTTCCCTCCTTGAAGTTGCCTCTGTGCCAGCAGCACACACACGTGGACGGATTAGGCAGAGCTGTGTGTAAAGCACACACACGCTCTCCCAATGTGCGCTTTTCATTCCAGAAATACTTTATTCCTAAACCACTTCTATGCTTCTCTTGGCACCAAACAGTGTAAGGGGTTCCATGCCAAAGGAAGCGTCTGTTTAAAGATGAGGACCTTCTTAAAATTTCTTTACCTCGGAAGATCATAAATAGAACATTCTAGTGTAATTATGATGGAATAAAGAAGAAATGGGAAAGGCTATAGAAAACAAAAGAAAAAAAAACCCCATTCTCTTTGTTTTTGTCTTTTTTTTTTTTAAGTTGCCTAAAAGAAATACTGAAGATTTAAGATATAACATAGAATTATCTTCCATGAGAGTAAAGATTACAGGGCCCAAGTCAGGACAAAGAAGCAAAAATATTACCTTTAACAGGAAAGGTTAAGAAGCATTTACCATCTTGTCACAAGCATTTATTCTTGTTTTAAGGGCACTCACCAAAGCCAGATGCAGAGAGGGTTTTTTTTTGTTGTTTATTTTTAACATTGTTTTATTCTGGAATATACTGTATTTTTGTACCTTGCTTCTTTATTGACTTTCACCCTGTATCAGAGACTATTTTAAAAGAAGAAAACCCATCTTGGGGGACCTGTCCTTTCCATTCTCTCTGCTCATTTCCAGACACTTATTTAGGGTTCACTCACAGTAAGCAGTGTGAAACCACTAACTTGCAGAATCCTTAGTCTTCACCAACAGAATTAAAAAACACACTCCCATCCACATACATGAATGTACACACACACACACACACACACACACACACACACACACACTCACTCACACACACACACGCCCTGTGCAAGGGAAATGACCTCAGGCTCCACGGCACAGACACAACATGATCACCCACTCAACTTTCACCAGGACAGACCTCCTTAGAAATTCTGATCCCGGGCAGAAGGAAGGAAACTTACTTTCTTTCCACCTCTGGTGTTGACACAGCACTGCAGAAGCCAAGGGACTCCTAGGAGAAAGAGACAGAGCGTCAGTGCAGCTAGAACGGCAGTCTTCCTCTGATTTGTACAGAATATCACTTAAAAAAAAAAAAGCAGAAGCAAAAATAGATGATTAAAGTCATTGTGCTTACTTCGATCTGGGACCGCAGCTGAAGTGACGTGGGGCCGGCATCAGGTTTCTCCTAAAAGGGAACAGATGCGGGTTTAGTGAGACTTCCCAACGTGGCATACACCAGAAAGACAAACAGATAATGTAAGCAGAGATGGGGGGATTTGGGAAACACTGGGATACAGCGGGAGGAGATGGTAGAGATAAATAGAAAAACGTTCTGGAACGTTTCTGGAAAAACGAACGTGCTTTCAAAATGAGAACTCTGGTCTTAAAATTCAACTGCTTCCCAAACCACTTGACACTGCTGACAATTTCACTGTGGGAGGAAAAAAGCACAATCCCACTGAAGGGCACAGACAGGGTGAAATAATTCTCTGGATGTAATTAGACCATCCCTGGGAGACAGAATTGACGGGGATCCAGCTGTGTTGTTTCTTTTTCAATAATAATGCAGTTCCAGGGGCACCTGGGTGGCTCAGTTGTTGAGTGTCTGCCTTCGACTCAGGTCATGATTCTGGGGTTCTGGGATTGAGCCCCGCATCGGGCTCCCTGCTCCGCGGGAAGCCTGCTTCTCCCTCTCCCACTTCCCCTGCTTGTGTTCCCTCTCTCGCTGCCTCTCTCCCTGTCAAATAAATAAATAAGATCTTTAAAGAAATAATAATAATATTGGAGTTCCAATCTGATTCTTAAATTCTAAACGTACTCAGAGTATTTCATAACGCAGGGCTAGTTGTAAGTGTCTTCAGGAAGGTGGAAAGTTATTAAAGTTATTAAAGATGCCTATTTTATTACTAGCATGATTATGAAACTAGGCTAATATTTTAAAACCTTAGCAATGACACATTAAAATGAATATAACTCAGGGTACATTTATAAATGTAAATAAGTAACAGGAATCCAATACATATATCGACCATAAAATGAATGTGCTGGGTGAGTAATCTGAGAATAGGATGATTTTGGACAAGTCGATCAGAAGAGAAAGTACTTTAATGGACCGGAAACTCATTCACCCCTAGTCCCAGGGCTTTATTTGTTATGGAAAAAACACCAGAGTGGTGTAAAGCCTCATAGAACTTCTCTTTGCTTAACATCCTCCTGGTTTTTATTGCCACCTTTGGTCACCATGGATAAATTTAGATTTCTATCCCAGACCTGATACACCATTTTTACAAAGCAACATACAGAATTGTTCGAGTTACATTCCAAGTCCAACTGGTATGACATCAGACTCAGGTGTAATCAACACGGAGGATACGTACTGGGGAGATTCCTTGACCTCAGAGACCAGTCGTGATGCCCTGTTACCTACTGTCTTAGCAACACATAGAGAAATTTATAAACCTAAACAGCAGGAAGTAAGCAAAGGCATGGTTTGCAGTTTTTCATCCTAAATCTTCCTGTTCAGAGTCAGTGTGAGAACCTCAGAAAGACAACAGAACTCCATTACTCCCTCTGAAATTTTCTCTGAAACAGCCCCTTTAACACCCAACTCCAGCCCATGTCCTTCCATAAACATCAATGAAAAAAATGACTGATTAACTCTCCTCCCTCCTCCATTCTTAACTGTTCTTCAAGCTCTAAGTCTCTACTTTACTAGGTAATAGTCCACAGTAGGAAATCACCGGCTTGTACTGCGCATTTTTACCTGCATTTTTTCTAATAAATTTTATTTATTGAGTACATCATTTGTTACTCCAAATAATAAACATAACATTAATGGTACATTATGCAAAATGCACATTTTCCTGCATACAAAGCAGGTGCTTGTTAACAACCACATTAAATGTTTGATGACCAGGAAGTAACATGGTAAACAATTTATCTTCCCATATTAGTCTGTTACTAATGATAAACAGTGTTTTTGGGGGGGACTTTTCAGGAAACTAGTTGGGAGTACAGTTTGATGTATGATGTACTAAAATGTGTTCCTAATCATCAAACCTGAGAAATGCAACATTGCAAATAAAAGTTAGCAGGTGTCTGCTATATGCCTGTGTAAAACACCCATGTGCAGAGTATGAATAAAGTTTCGGTTGATGTATCATACACCTAAAGAAGTGCTGGACACTTTCATTCTGTTTAACACCAAAAAATATGGCATTTTTTCCCCAAGATATAACGTGAAGTAAAAAGTGCGATGGAATCAGAAGAATCACTTGCTGCTATGTGTGCAATAAAGGGTGTTGATTTCACAGTAAAGAAGGAGGGATTCAGGTCAAAATGGGTAGTGAAAAGCTCCTTGACATTTCCTTCCCCATCTACACATGAGGGTGCCCTCTTCTTTGCTCCCAGTTCAACCAGTGTAAGCGGGGTTGGGGGTACAGGTTGGGAGGCCATGGTTCTAGATGGAGTTCCAGCAGGACAAGGAAGTCCTGAGGAAGAGGAAGGGGGAGTAAGAAACTGACGACCTGATCGCCCAGTTGTAAACGACTTCATCTGGGAACAACTCATGGTCCTCAATCTAACTCCTGATTTGGAAGTCATCGTGTTGATGGAAATAGTTAAAAACTGTGAATAATCAGAACACAGTCATTGAGTAACCATGTGTCTTTTGGACATGTTGCAGAAAGAGATGACCCCTGAGAAGTAAGAGTCTCCTCAATAACACATGCTAACTGATGCAGTTACCATCGCTGTGTATGTAACAAGTCATCCGAAACTTGGTTGCATGAACGAACAAGCATTTTTTCTTTCCTTCACGGATTCAGTGGGTAAGAATTCAGAAAGGGGAAAGCAGAAAAGGCTTTTCTCTGCCCCATAGTGTCTGGGGCCTTGGCTGGGGAGATTCGAAGCGTGGAGGTGACCAGATGGCTGGAGCTGTAATTGTGAGGAAGCTTGCTGGCTTCCAGATCCATGTCCAGAGGCTGAGGCTGGCTAACAGCTAGAACCCAAGCAGAGGCCATCTGCTGGAACATCTGTACGGAGGTGCTCCATGTAGCTGCTTGTCCTCCCCGTAGCAGGAGGTTGGGTTTCAAGAGAAACCGGACACATACGAAGAGAACCAAGCAGAAGCTGTCTTACCTTTTATAACCTAGACTCATGCATTACCACTTCCGCTGATTACAAGCTCTCCCAGGTGCCAGAGAGTACATAGGCAGCCCCCATCTCTCAGTGGGAGTAGCAGCAAAGTCACATGGTAAGAAAGCCCTGGGTCAGGAGATACCACGAGGGCCCACTCTGGAGATTAGGCTGCCCGACTGACTGCCGAGGAGCTCACCTAAGTTTTCTAAATGAGGAATCAGATGGGACTATTTATTCATGACAATGTCCATTAGGATTCGTTTGTGATTTTTAGTTTACCAAGTGGCACATCTTGGCAATAGATTTCACCCTGAACCCATCACTTGAAGGTTGAACTATCACAATGTTTTAGGCTACAATTATGATCTCTCTTGTTTCAACTTTATTATCACAGAAATCTCAAAAATGCAAAAGAAGGAGAATAGTACAACGAATTCCCAAATTCTTATTACCCAGCTTCAATAATTATCTCCTCACGGTCAATTTTGTTTCATCTAGACCTTCATGCATGCTTTGGCTCTACCCCATTTTAATATGAAGAAAACCCCAGATACTGTATCATGAAATATCAGAATTTTTAATGTTAAAATTTAGTGATCAGGCTTTCTTAATTTCTGTGACTCAATCTTGAGTAATTCATCACTCACCAAGAATTTGATTCTTTCCGGGCGCCTGGGTGGCTCAGTGGGTTAAAGCCTCTGCTTTCGGCTCAGGTCATGATCTCAGCGTCCTGGGATCGAGGCCTGCATCGGGCTCTCTGCTCAGCAGGGAGCCTGCTTCCTCCTCTCTCTCTGCCTGCCTCTCTGCCTACTTGTGATCTGATCTCTCTCTCTCTGTCAAATAAATAAATAAGATCTTTAAAAAAAAAAAGAATTTGATTCTTTCCTACCACAGGGGGACTGCAGAAAACAATCATATTTAACAAATTTATGTAATCTACTTAAATGTTACAAAAGAACATGAAGAAATGCATTCAAAATTGAGCGCAACCAAAAAGTTCATTAGACCAATACTCACTTCTTGTCCCACGTATAGATATACCCCTAATACTTTTTGAGTATGATATGCTCATTGACTTTGCACTTGACTGAGTATTCTAAGCAGTATTTAGGGAGATATAACTCCACAATTTGGTCCATCCTCCCTATGAGAATCCAGAGAGCCACACCAACAATGATGGCTAAACAAGAAACTACAACTGTAAGTTAGGGTATTATAACTTGGTTAACTTTTTAAAAAATAAAAGTGAATTCACGGAATTTAATCTATGGGTTGAACTCACTCCTCATCATTAAGCCACATATAGATACCTTAGTTAAGAATCACAAATATTGGGGCACTTAGGTGATTCAGTCAGTTAAGCATCTGACTTGGTATAAGCTCAGGTACTAATCACAGGGTCGTGAGTTCAAACCCTGCACTGGCCTCCACACTGGGTGTGAAGCCCACTTAATAATAATAATAATAATAAATAAAACTTGTAAAAAGAATGTACAAAATCATTAAACATTACAAACCCCTAGTGAGTTTGTACACTACAAATGCTTAAGGAAATCTCCCTAACTTAATGAAGTATTACAGTGGAAACTAAACCAAATTATAACTATAGCTCAATATATGTTCAGGTATGCATGTGTCCATGCAAAAGGAAACGTTAGAGAGGATATACACTAACAGTTAATAGCAGTCACCTATGTTTACTTTTTAAAGAGCATGTAGTCTTGCATTACCTTCATTATTTTTTTCTAACATAAGATCAGCTTAAAAGTATAATCTTCAGATCTCTTTTAAAATTATCTACATGTATATGGTCATAAATGTATGAGAAAACATCTCTGGGACACCTGGGTGGCTCAGTTGGTTAAGCAACTGCCTTTGGCTCAGCTCATGATCCCAAGGTCCTGGGATCCAGTCCCACATGGATGGGTGTGTGGGGGCGGGGGGGTTGCTCAGCAGGGAGTCTGCTTCTCCCTCAGCCTGCTGCCCCCCCTGTTTTTGTGCTCTCTCCCTCTCTCTCTGACAAAGAAAATATTTAAAAGAAAAAAATAAACATCTCAAAGATTCCTTACACACCAATGGTTATGTCTACAAAGGCCACTATTCTTCAATTTTTAAAGCATTTGTCAAACACACATTGCTTTTAGATATTTCTAAAGAATGTAAGAAAAGTTTCAAAAAATTAAAACTGGTGTATCCCAACAACTAAACAAAGAAACTTTTTAAGAAATATTGAAACTTATGGGCACCTGGGTGGCTCAGTCATTAAGCCTCTGCCTTTGGCTCAGGTCATGATCCCAGGGTCCTGGGATGGAGCCCCGCATCGGGCTCCCTGCTCGGCGGGAAGCCCGATTCTCCCTCTCCCAATTCCCCTGCTTATGTTCCCTCTCTCGCTGTGTCTCTCTCTGTCAAATAAATAAATAAAATCTTAAAAAAATATATTGAAACTTAAATTTCTCAAATTAGGTCATGCTCTATTTTAAAATAATTTGAGATATTAAAATTTTTAGTAACAAGTTCTCATAGAAAACTATGCCTGCATTTTTCTGATTAATACTGAAGGCCCATAACGATTTTAGAAATCATCTCACATTCCCATTTTGACTGAAAGAGATAAAACTGTAGTCCTATATAGTTTTTTTGTTTGTTTTTGTTTTTGTTTTAAAGGAATCAGATGACAAAAAATTACTGGGTGGAGGGAAACCTCAAATTCACTCCTTGTCAACTTGGGACAATTCTGGAAATAGTAATTCCCTCAAAGTTTACTAGGTCTAACACAGAGGCAAAAAAAGAACAAATTTTCCAGAAGAAATCAGGAGTTTGCCAAAACCAAAACACAGGAACACATGTGTGCTTACACCTGCTTGTGCATCTGTGTGTGCTCGGCTGCACGCACAAGCGTGCCTCCAGTCACACTAACAGGGCCTGGGTCAAAGATAAAACTAAGGCTCTGGCACGTGGTGTAAAACACCAGAGTCAAAAACTCACTTGGGCAGAATACGGTCCTGGAAAACAAATACCGCGCCCTCGTCCACCCTCCAACACGGTTTCCACCTTCTTGTGGAAATCCACACTTCTCCTTCCCTTAATGCTGCCAGCGCTCGAAGCCAAATGAACTTTACAGCTGGAAAAGTAGGTGGGATAAATCCCCCTCTCATTCCAAAAGGCGAGAGGAAAACCATCAGGCGCCTATCAGCTCAGCTCAGCGCCAAGCTCTCCGCCTCCACACTCGGCACAGGAAGGAGGAGGTGGAAAGGCAAGAAGACCGCATGCCGGGCAACACTCAGCCTACGAGTGAAGCACACACCCCACCACTGATGTGTTCAATTAATGGAGGGAACAGGCTCTCCGTGGCTGGGGAAAGTTGCTGCCTGTGATGGATTTTAAAACTCATGTGGCACTGATCACTTTACGAGAAGACCGTGAAGTTGTGGTGTCTCCCAATTGGCAGAGTGTGCTCCTCTCTTGTCTGGCTTCTCCATTCTGGCAAGCAGTGGGGCATCTGTTCCCGTCACCATAAACCTCTACACTGTCTTCAGAGTTTCCTCACTCCCCAACAGATCAGCTACCAGGGGCTGTTGCTCCTCTGCTGACAAGGTTTCCGGTGTCCGGCCATCGCCTTCCATTCTTGCGGGGATCAGTTTCTCCATGGTCCTTCATCTCCCAGAGCCTGCCCACCCCTGTTGGGCGCAGGAGAAGGTACTAAGTGGGAGCTGGGAGGACTGAGTTCCCATCCTGCCTCCACCGCAGCAAGACCTTTAGACCTCAGTTGTGTTTTACTTTGCCCGATTTGGCAGCGGCGATGAAAAGAAATGGACCTTTTGGCCATCTTTAGCTTCCTCTTGGACTCGAAGTCCCTACCTTAGATGAAGCATGGTCTCATCCAATCACTACTGACAAACAGATCTTCTTAAAATACTACTCTGTCTTTGCTTTCTAAAGTGTGGTTCATGCAACATGAGCATCTCAATCACCACGAAGCTTCTTTGAAAGGCAGCCTCAGGCCTCACCCCAGACCAGAATCAAAATCTGCATTTAACCAAGATCCCCAGGTGTTCTGCATGCTCATTTCAGTTTGAGAAGCTCACTGGTTTGTACTCCGTACATTTCCCTGTTCCAAAATCTTTCCAAAATTCTAGAAACACAATACTGACAGGAAAAATCCACATTTTTGAAAAAGAGTCCTTCGGCCAGCTGGTCTGAGGGACTCCCTCTCCTTAGAGAATGGGTGCTGGGTCCCCTTCGTGCATGCTGTCCTGGTGTTTCCCTTCTGCCCATAGTACCTGGGATGTCCTTCTTTGTCCTGTCCACCCTTCCAAGTCGTGCTTTAGATCCAACTCCAAACCCAACTCTCGTTACACCTTCTCTGCTGGGCCATACCTTCAGTGATAAGCCTGAGTTCAGTCACAATGGGATGAGCTATGTGGCTTACTTACTTGGTGTATCTATGGGTAGCAACTCTTCCCTCTTGTCTGTATCTTACTCCCTCACCTAGACTGCAAATGCCTTCTTAACAGGGATTCACTGTAGCCACAGACGCACACACACGGTCCAACAAAAACTATTCAGTGCTCCTTATGGGCCAGGCCCCACATGAACAGACTGCAGTGACAGAGACGTGGGTCTATCCCATCAAGGATGACACAGGCTCAGCATGAGGGAAGTGCTTGGTGGGCATCGATGCGTTTCGTTTCTTTAAAATGGATTACTTTGCCAGGAATTCTGACTCTTCTTTTAATTTTTCTTTGCAACTTCACTGTCTAGGACATGTATTCCATGCTTTGATTTCAGATTTACCTTGGGGTTGCAGAGTTACACTGACAAGTAAAAGTAGTTAGACAAGTATTTTCAAAAAGATCTACACCTTAGAGCTGTAAGAACTTAAGAAGAAAATGTTGGGGTGTTTAGCCAATTTTAGGATAAAATCTGCACTGGCCTGTGAGTTCTAGCTCCAGCCCTCTGTACCTTTTCACATTCTGATGACCAGTTTCACCCAAATCATTCATACGTGAAACAGGAAATGTTAGCCATTTTTTAGGCACCCGTAAGCTCATGGCCTGGCATACACAACTGATTCTAATGAGTGAGAGTGAATGGAAAAATACTCTCCCCCCCACATCAAAGAAGAAAGTTTCTAAGGAAAAAAGTTTTCACAGTTGAATGCTCTTCAACCTTAAAAGCCAACCATAATGAACAGATTAGTAAATTTTCAAATACTGATAAGAAAGAAACCAAAAGTGGTAATTTCCACCTGGCCATTAATACTCTGTGCTAATATTATTAAACCTTCTTGTTCTATTAGTCTATGTTATACAAGTATTCATTACATATTTATTTAAGCCACACTGTTTTTTAAAAAAAAATGATTGAAGATGGCTTACAAAATTTAGTTCAACATTACCTAAGATGAAGTTAACTAACGAAATGATACAAAGTGGAGGAAATCAAGATTATATAGCAAAATTGGTCCAGGAATTAAGTTAGTTAAGAAATGCAGACAATGGGGTGCCTGGGTGGCTCAGTGGGTTAAAGCCTCTCTGCCTTCGGCTCAGGTCATGATCTCAGGGTCCTGGAATCGAGTCCCACATCAGGCTCTCTGCTCATCAGGGAGCCTGCTTCCTCCTCTCTCTCTGCCTGCCTCTCTGCCTACTCGTGATCTCTCCCTGTGTCAAATAAATAAATAAAAATCTAAAAAAAAAAAAGATATTAATTCTTAAAAAATATATTAAAAAAAAAAAAGAAATGCAGACAATGGGACCGTACACTAGAGATGAACCACACATTTTGAGCTAAGTTTCCTGACATTTAAAGCAAAGAAGGAAACGTGATCAGTTACAAGATTGACATCATCTGTACTTTCATGTTTTGAGGATTCACGAGACACGTGGCTCTTCCTATGAGAGAGAATTTCCCCTCTGGCTTCTGGCAGAGAGGGTTGCCCAACATCAGGAGCAATGTCCCTGCAGAGCTCCTTTTGTCCCCTTACGGCTTCAACCCAGGAGGTAGTCCTGGGATTCCCTACTGAAAACGAATCCCAAAGTGTCCACTCCCCCGCCCAACTGAAAGGAGCCGAAGGAGTGCCCAGCGCAGGAACAGGAACAGAACTCAGTCTGAGGAGACGGCAGGGAGGGTTCTCCCATCTCGAAGCACAACTGTGGTAAAACACAGGGGAGTCAGTGAAAGTTAGATGAACTGGTTAAATTCAGGAAAATTTTAATCTAAGAGTGTCCAGAGTGGCGCTCTTGAGCCTCATTTCAGACAAGATAGTATGCTGCTTTTAACTTGTAAGCTGTCTTAGGAAACAATGTATTCCATCTTTTAGGCTACAACTTCACCACTGCTGAGTACATATCACCTGCCAAGCATCCTGTACAGAGTTGGCAATAAGACCAAACCATAACAACAGCTCACTCCAAAAGATAAGTCATGTTTTAAGAACGCATCTTTTTGGGGCACCTGGGTGTCTCAGTCGGTTAAGCACCTTTGGCTTGCGTCATGAGCCCAGCGTCCTGGGATTGAGCCCCGCATTGGGCTCCCTGCTCAGCGGGAAGCCTGCTTCTCCCTCATCCACTCCCCCTGCCTCTCTCACTGTCTCTCTCTGTCAAATAGATAAATAAAATCCTTAAAAAAATGCATCTTTTACTATGAACAAAAACGAACACAAGAGTGTCATGTCATTTAAAGTACATATTAAAAGGCACAGTGTCAGTAAAGGCATTTTAATTATCCTTTAAAAAAGAATCTAACAAATTGTATAATTCAGTTGTTCATTTTACTGGCAGGACTTGGTTTATGGTCGCTAACAAATGGCTCCTGCATACATACCACAGGGATGGATACCACGACCACGGGCCACTCCAGAAGCTATCACCACACATGAGTCCATGCAACCTCACTGCTGTGACAAGAGCGTGGAGTGATCCACACTCACCAAATGGTCTTCTGAGTACAACTGGTCACTGATTGGGACTGACTGGCATGACACTAAAGTTAACAGACACAACTAAATGGGAGCACTTACTTTTACTTTCTTTGTTTCTCTGCAATTCTTTCATCTAATCATTCCTTAATTTTACAACTATTTAATGAGCACATACTATGTGCTAAGCACTATTCTAGTCAAGGATAAAACAGTGAAAAGGGGAGTCACTGCCTTCATGGAGCTTAAATTCCAGTGATGTCTAAAGTCCCTCATGGGAATCATTTGCACTCAACACCTAAATCACAGGTCCTTCTTTTTGGCATGAGGCAGAGGACATTGGAATAGCTATGCTCAGCTCTGGATGGCCCATCTTCTGGGAGATAATGAACCAGAAGAACTTCCACTAGAATGGCATCTGGAAAGGGGATCAGATAAACAGGATCAGCTGGAAGAACCAGGGCTGCTGTTAAGAAGGGAAAGAAAATGCAAACACATGAAGGGCTTCTGAGGAGCGGATGGCTGCCCAGGGCTGTTCCCCATGGGGACCCAGGGACAAGGGCAGCACCCTGCATCCTGGGACCGCTGTGGAGCATACAGGATGGGAAACAGTTATTACACTCATAAATAATATACAAGGACTATGAAGAAAATTAAGTCAGAGTATTTGTGAAAAGACTAAAGACTGAGTTAGTAGAAAACTTCCAAATAAAATCTTTTCACTTAAAAAAAAAAGAACCTTATGCTTCCTTACTTGAAAATAACTTTTTTAAAAATGAGGTTATATACTTGAAATGACTATAAACTATATTAGGTAGAAACTTTCAATGATGAGCTTTTAATGCTATGGTTGGTGATCACTAACAAGGAATTTTACTCACACAACAGAGTGATAAAAATTGTCTTAGCGGGGCGCCTGGGTGGCTCGGTCAGTTAAGCATCTGCCTTGGGCTCAGGTCATGATCCCAGAGTCCCGGGATCGAGCCCCACATTGGGCTCCCTGCTCGCGGGGCGCCTGCTTCTCCCTCTCCTTCCTGCTCATGCTCTCTCCCTCTCCCTCTCTCACTCTCTCACACAGAAAGTGATGGGTTTAACATCATGAAAAAAACCAAAAAGGCAGTACAGCTAGGTGACCAACAAGAGAACAAATTTTTTTACAATATGTAAAACCTGTATTATTGCTTGAGCAGGACCACTGGACCATGTGAGGCTGAGATGGGGATTCTTTCACAAACCGGGTCAGACCTCTGTCCCATTACAGTGATTCTATTACTCGTTCTGGAGTGTAACTGTTGGAAGTTAAGTAAGCTGCTGGGGAGTCCTTTACCTTTTACATTATATTTTTATGGGAAAATGAACTACAAGTCCTAACCCAATGACTCAAATGTTTTGGAATGGATGATCTTCAAAAGCAGGTGACAGCCTATAACTGAACATTCATGTATTCATTTACTTGACCAATAATTCCTAAGTGCCAACCCTGTACTTAGTTGACATGCTGGGTACCAAGAGTATAAAGAATAGGCAATGACCTTCAGGAGCTCAAGGCCAAGTAAGAAAAACACCTAAACTGAGAATACAAAAAACCAAAAGCTTCCATATTAACATATAAACAACATCTGAACTGATTAGTAAGCAGACTGGGTGTCTGAACATGGATTTTACAAAAAAAAAAAATTATGTAGTGTGATCAAACTGGAGATGCTAAATTTAAATGAATCCTCTTAAAAGACCAGCTCAGATTTTGTCATGATTTAGAGCATTATTATTGTCTTTGTAGCTATTAAATCAAAAGGTGCTATCATGACATTGAACTATCCTTCTTTTTCACTCTCTGAATTGTATTTTCAAGCCATCTTTATAAGTTCCATAACCATCCTGAAAAGCCTCAGAAACAAAGACAATGCAGTGCATTCTGAAATCATGAGCCACAAATGTGTACTTCTAAAGTAAATGAGCTTTTGGAATTAATAGTGTTACCTAATGATGTAAATAAACATCTTAAAACGCAGGGATAAAGGTCACAGCATTTGAGAAAAAAGGATAAAATAAAAATTGGAATATCAGAAAGTTGAGACAAATACCAAATTCTAGCCCTGGGCAAACTTTTTTACTGCTGTATTATAAATGCTGGAAAAGCCAGGTTTATAATGGAAACACAGGCAGACCAAGTCTCAGTGTAATATACATAAATGATATGTTTCTGTTCCTGTATAGTGATTTTCCTCCCTTTTGAACATTAATCTTTGAATGACTTACTCTATAAATTATTGAACTTAGTTCAAAAGCAAATGAAATTTAAAATACCGATTTATTGAATGGCCAAAGTGCCATGTTGAAATTACTGTGATTTATCTGTTTCTTTAATTGCAACTGTAGCAAACATACTTCATCGCTCAAAATTATTACCTGGTTGCATAGTTTACTCTGCTTTAAACATAAATCTGTCTCCCTATTCAGAACAGCAGCTGTTTGCCAGGATCTCATTCATTTGCCCACAACTAAAAGACCCAACTTTTTCTTTCTGCAACCTAAAAATGTATCTATATGTACACTGAGGTACATGTAGAAAATGGCACTCATTTTTTGGAAACTAATTAAATTCACAAGCACCATGATTACTACAGTGGAGGAGGGGGTAAGGTGAGATACCATTTAGCCAGCACAGAGTTTAGTACTCCCCATGCGCGCACGCCTACTTGCTTCCCGCATGGCACTGAATACAGCTTTGTCTGTAGAACTAATGTATTTATTTCTTGGACATTATTGCCTGTAGGTACCGCTATCACAGCACCTGAGCCACTGCTTCTGTGGCTAGGAAGGGAGATTCTGGCTTAAAATCCAACGTCTCATTTATATCAAGAGGAGGACCTCCCCTTCATTTCTGTTCTCATAATTTGGTTGGTGGAGAAACTGGAAAAAGTGTATATTCACCAACAAGGGAAAAAGTTGCCGCATTCGTGATAATTGACTAAATGGCTCAATATATAAAGAGTTCTCATAAATAAATAAGAAAAACTATCTTAGATCAGAAAAAATGGGCAAATAACTTTTAAGAGCCGAGTCACACAAAGATATAGTAGTATGTGTGTTCTTAGAAATGATCAAAGAAATACAATTTAAAACACTATGAAACTACTTTCCACCAGTCGAACTGGTAAAGTTTCCTTTCTCCTGATAATAAATACTGGGAAGCATAAATGTAAGACTACAGATATGCTGCTGGTAGAAGTGTAAATTATATAATATTTTCAGATGATAATTTTACAGTGCTTCTGGAGTCCTTAAAATGTTCTTACTTTTCAACCTGCTACGCTCATATCTAATAATCTACCTTAAGGAAATAAGTTACGAAAGTGAAGATGCACCTTTAAAAATGTTCATGGTCACCTACCTTTAGAATTAGAAAAAAGTGAAAAACACCTAAATAGCTCATATTGGAGGGTAAATAAATTATGGTACATTCACAAGATAAAAAGGTATGCACTCATTAAAAATCACAATACTAAAAAATAGTTAATAAGGGGAGGGTGTTCCTTATAGAAGGTTGAGGAACAGAATCAGGCACACTGTGCATACAGCTTGAGCCTAATGTCTGGAATATAAATGTACATACACAGAATGTAGACTCCACTGGAGCAGGAAACTATGTATGTCTTGTTCACTGGTGTATCCCCAGAACCCAGCAGAGTGCCTGGCACTTAGAGGGTACTCAACATCTGTTGAATGCATATAAATGTACAGACAAAAGTCTGGGAAGAAATAAGCCAAAATGTGGCTATATCCGAGGTGGGAGTGGGAAGCTTAAGCATAATCTTTATTTTCTTTTTCAGGATTTGGCATATTTTCTTACTTGTCAACAATTTGTATGTACTTTTACAATTGGAAAGCGAAACAAAAATGTTTCTATTTAAAATGTATTTTTTTTCCCTGAAGTTATTCCTTCTACAGACCCAGAGTCAGACTTGGTTCAAACTTTATACATACACATAGCACACTGTCGAGATTCCATACCGTAATGGGGATGTCGAATATCCAAGGCATAGAAGATCTATATGGATTTCTTTTTAAGATTTTATTTATTTATTTGACAGAGAGAGAGATCACAAGTAGGCAGAGAGGCAGACAGAGAGAGGGGGGAAACAGGCTCCCTGCTGAGCAGAGAGCCTGATGCAGGCCTCGATCCCAAGACCCTGGGATCATGACCTGAGCTGAAGGCAGAGGCTTAACCCACTGAGCCACCCAGTCGCCCTATATGGATTTTTTTTAAAGATTTACTTATTAGAGAGAGAGAAAAGGAGCATGAGTGGGGGGGGGGTTGGGAGGGAGAATCTGTAGCGCACACCACACTGAGTGTGGAGTCCCACACAGGGCTCGATCCCCGGACCAGGACCCCGAGATCGTGGTCTGAGCTGAAACCAACAGCTGAACGCTTCACCGACTGCACCACCCAGTCGCCCCTTTATGGACTTTTTTTAAAATCGCACATGATGACCAATTTCTTTCCTACAAACAGACCTTTGTGGAGCATTTGTCATTTAAAGCTACATTATTCAACACACACATATCAGAGTACTTTATTGATTTAAAGTGAATTATATTACTAAGTTTTCAAAAATGTACATAATTGAGTTTTCCCCAGAAATTTTGCTTTACTTCCCCTTTTTCTTAAACTGCCCTGTCAAATTCTCCTTTTCTGTGGCACGAACAGAAAGAATTGGGGGTATCTTCTTGTCATTTGTTAACTGGCCTCAATCACATAAATATCATCAGGTTGCTAATGAGAAAATGGCTACTTCGTAGGAGATTGTGCATATTATATGCACGAAAAATGGGCATGTTCACAAACAGTAAGCCAATTTCCCCCCAGCGGATAAAAATTTTTCCTCAGGAAAAGCAAACAAATAAAAACTTCAGGAAAGTACAAACAGGAAGCATTATCAGGACCCGGTCTCAAAGGGCAGAAAACAGATGGATGGCCCTTTCCTAGCATCCAGAGCAGGACAGATAAAAGCAGTGAGTCCACATACGATGACCAGTTGCCCAGGAAACCGCAGAGAAGGGCTGACTGTGTCCCTGACTACTACGTGTCCCTCTAGAAGGGCTGGAATGAACCTAGAGCCTTGACGTTTACCTTGAGAATCAACAGAGTAAAGGTCTCGCATGGTACCGTCCAATCTCTTAAAAAGAAGATGTATTCCCAGGAATGATATGGTGTCACCTCTAAGCTACCACGCTTTCCTGTCAATTCCTAAAACAACACATGCAAATTGAACTCATGAACATTTGCATTTTTTCATTCCATAAAGTTCGACAGCAAGAGAACCCAAGGGTCAGGGTTTTGCCAACAAAACCCCAAGCTAGGGTTAGGAACTCTTAGGATCCTTGAACAAATTTTCAATGTTGTTACAGAGACCTTTTGAAAGTTACTATGAAGTGTCTCTCTGAATATCCCAAATCTTAATCACGAGACACAGGACCTTAACAACCCATGAAAATGCTTATATACTACAGAGACAAAGGTCTTTGGAAATGGAGAGGATTCTTCAGCTCTCTGCAGCAAGGTCTTCAGAGAGCAACAAGCAAAGGCCTCAGCTGCCACCAAAGACGTCAAAAAGCTGGGCAGGGCGGCACATGGGACCGGACAAGAGGCAGGAAGGGGTGAAATGGGAAGGGCTTTGCCGTCGTGTTTTGGAATCTAGAAGTCACTGAATATTTTCGACAGAATTTCAGGGAAAGTAAAGATGTCCTCTCTTCCCTGGGCCTTCCGGGATCCCCCAAGCCTTCCGGTGTTCCCGCCAGAGCACGCGCCCACACTGCTCAGCAACCGTCTACACCCCTCCACACGGGACCGTGCGGGAGCTTTCTGCCCTCACAAGCCCAGACCTAGCCAAGTGCCTGGCAGAGGCTAAAGAACCACGGAAGAAACATCTGCTGGATGAATAACTGAGTGAAAGGGGGCAGAGGAGACTGGAGTGGAGGGACTGCGGCCCGGAAGCCTAGAGCCTTGTACATAATGAGAAATCAGTACACGTTGATCGACTGAATTACAACTTTTGTTATGTTTTTAATCCCTAGGTTCTGACACTGTATAATTTGATCCACAAAGCAAGAGAAAGACAGTGTGTTGAGCAGTAAGGCAAAGCAAAGACAGAAACCATGTTAAGTTCTATATATATCTTCTACCACACATGTCAAGGGTTTCGTTGAAGATCACAGAGGCTGCCATTTGTCCCTGTTTATCCTGAGCAGTCAACCCAGGGAAAAAAACTGAACAGAGTGGGTTGGAAATACATGAAAGCATATGCTTATTTTCTTAAAAATACTCGCTGAAATAATTATATTCAAATGGTTCATATTTTAAAAATTGAACTGACTGACTAACTCAATCACCTATACCAAGGTATCATCAAATAACTACAGAAAGAAAAGTAACAAACTTTGGGGTTACCTGGTCAATACACCCCTTTAACACCAAGTATTTACCAAGTGCTCACCAAGACCACGAGGCTCGTTCTCACCCTGCATCCCATTTCCATCCTTCTGGAAGTCACTGGATCACCAGCTATAAATGGAGTACATGTTTGGGGGCCAATTCCTCCTTGAGAAGCTGGCACTTCTTCAGCACTTTCTGATTCATCATCATCATCATCATCATCATCATCATGACCATGATTATCACCATTACCATCCTCACTGCCATTACTGCCAATGTTTCTCAAGTGCTATTTGATGCCACAAACCATTCTAAGGCACTTTACATATATAATTTCATCTTCTCAAAAATCTCATGAAGTAGGACGTTTTACTGTTTCCATTTGACCAACAAGGAGCCTGAGGCACAGAGATAAAGTATCTTGCCCAAGACCACCTGCTAGAAGGTGGCGAGTCTCTTTGATTCCAGGATGCATACTCTTTAATTGCTATGCTAACATCTACTGGCTCTTCAGGTCAGTGACCCAGTGCTGAGGACCAGGCCGCCTTTAATTTTCCGAGTCCCCATCCTCCTCCATCCTCCTCAGTCTGTACCCATGTGTTTCTGCTTTGCTCTTGTCTTCCTTCTTGAAGCTTTGTTCAGATAACTGTACAATAACCCCAGTCTTCTCCCAAGACAGGGGTTCTGCCCCATCCATGGTCAGCCTGGCCACTGAGTCCCTTCCACCTGCTCCCTGTTCTAACAGCAGATACACATCCCAACTCAGGTGCTCCCATTCTCCTGGGGCTGCCCCTACCCTCACAACTCTGTCCTGAGGACGCCCACCACCTGCTGCTTGCGCAGACTTAAACCTCTTACCAAAGACCCGAGCCTCCCCAGTCAATCCAAACCACGAGGTCTCCCCCACGTGGGCAGATCTACACCTAAGGACCAGTCTCCTGCCTGTTTCTGATACTGCTCTCAATAACTGGCCTTGTCTGGCAAAGACCTGAAGCAGCTACAGGTGGTACTGAATCTTGCTCCATAACTATCTGTGTCCCAGAGAAGATACTGGGGTATCTAACTATTCCACTGGCAATTCAAGGAAGACTCATCCTCTCTGGAGGCAGCACAACCCCAAGACAACGAAGCCAGTGTTCTGAGCCGATGGTGCATGCACAGTCGTTCCCTTTCCCTGCAAGGCATGGTGGAGCCAGCCACCTGTCGGACGCTGTGCAGCTTAGCGAGGTGACACTTGTGAAGGGCTTTGCGATGTGCAGCACACATGTCGTCCTGGGACAACACACACATGGCATACCACACTGCAAAATTCAAGAGCTATTTTTAAAATCTATCTACCAGTTGAGCAAAACCAACAGCGTTCTGGGGACCGTTGTAAAACCTGTTACTCTTTCATTGAGAATCCCTCAAAAAGAGCATACAACTGGTGGGGATTACTGAATAGGACATAAAAGACACTTAAAAAAAAAAAAACTAGTTGCAGTCAATGCCAAGTTTTCAGGGAAACCTCAAAGAGCTTGCTTCATTTCATCTATTTTCTTGAAAACAAGTAATTTCAAAGGGGTAAAAAAGGAACCATCTCGCATCTTGTCTGTCCAGATATCACGTCCGGCTCTGAGAGTGAGTCACGGTGCACTGGACGGGTGGAGGGCACAAGGACGTGGCTTCTGGGATGGCCCAGAACCTGTAAACACCAAGGCCAGTGTCTCTCTCCAGAGCCCTGGTCAGACTCGCCTGCGCAGTTAAGTCAAGCGCTTTGATGGGTGTAGGTTTAAATGTGGGATCACCTTTACCTCTCTAGACTATAATTACACAAAGCTTTTCTGGCTTCTGGAAAAATAAGAGGTTTATTTTTAATGGATGAGGGCAGGTCCCATGCTCCCTCTTTAAGAATGCCTCCTTTTGCCAAAGGGAATCCCAGGACTGAGTGGGTAGGTTTAATGGATTGCCTTTGGCTGAGAGGTTTGCAGATAGCTCCCCAAAGCAGTCGGACTCCTCCAATGGCTGAGCACCGGGGTCTGCCTCCTTTCCACCCAGGCTCTCCCTTCTATAATTAATAAGCCACAGCGGCAGTTCTGTACGACCTGGATCCTGCTGGCTCTCACGTGATTGCCATCAATTTTCAAATTCCCGAAGTTTCCAGGGGCAGGTGCTGGCATGTTCTCAAACCCATTCATATTTATCTTTCTAATACCTATGCTCTGAGACAACAATGCTAATCGTACCAAATGACTCAGGCAAACCTGAACAGTGATCGTCTTTTGATAGAAATCATTCTTTAAAAAAAACCAAAAAACAAAAACACAAACAAAACTACCTTGTAGTACATTTCCTACAAAATCAATACTCTTCTTCCAGTATTGCTTTCTCAATATTGTTTTATCCCTGAGATGTGGGACACTCCCACGGGCGTTGGGGGGCAGGGCTTTAGAGAAAAGCCTGAGTCAAAGCTATCAAATGCCAGAAAGCTGATATTCTTCCTTCGCGCTTACTATTTAACAGGTGGAAGAATCACAATATATGAAAATCAGTCCCCAGGCCCTTTCATAGTAATCAGAATTTCCTAGGCATATAAACGATTATCACTGATTAATATCAACATGTAAAACTGTTCAGTTGACACACACACACGCCAATAGCATTAAGGGATTTCCTCTCCCAAATTAAAAATACTCACCTGTGTTAAAATTCATTTGTCAGTGGAAGTGCTACCCATTTGTCATCATAGAAAGAAAACATTCTGCCCTCTGTAATGTCGACAGTGTTGGCTCATACTAAGCACAGCCAGGCAGTATGCTTGGTGCTTGAGAAACACTAGCTTTTGAGAAATGCATTAAGCCCTCCTGGGCCCTGCAGAATGTAAGCTCCATGGGGCAGGAGCTTCACCTGTTTTCTTCACTGCTGCAGCCCCACTGCCTCACACAGAGTAGGTGTTCGATAAATATTTGCTGGATACGCTTTTTAAACATTATTTCCCACAGTTCTCAGTGTGACATTCAAAGGTAGAGATTATGCGTGCCTTCTTTTTGCAGATGGAGAAACTGAGGCTCGGAGAGATTAAGTAACTGGTTCCCAGTCACATGGCTGGTAAAATGGCAAAGCCAGGACCGTCTGCCTCCTAAACTCACCCCGTAGCACTCTGCTCTCCTGCCTAAGAGGCTCCAATATTCAATTACCTACTAAAAACCACCTGCATCCAACAATGTCCGCATGCAGAGACACACAGGGACACTGGAAATTCTTCCCATGACATGCTTTCTGACTGTGCCTTATGACCTGCTTATTTAGCATGTGTCATGTCTCAAACCTAATTATTTGGGTGTTTCTTCTATTTCCTTGCGTAATTACCCTCCTTTTTAGCAAACACCACACTGACAAAGGCAGAAAAACAAACATCATGGGATGACTTCTGCTGTAAATATGAATGATGTCCTCCTGCTAACAGGAAGACCAGAAAGCCACAAATACTTTTCATTCTCCAAAGAGGGAAGGTCACACTTCATTTGTTCTTACTCAGACTTCATAAAAAGAAGGCGTAATCTGCCACCTATTTATCTTTTTATTTTTTTCTTCATGATCATTCTTTTCTTCTATTCTTTGTGGCACACACAGACCTATTCAGCTCTCCCCACAGAAAGAAGGAAGTGGGGGGAGGGGGCAGGAGGAGGGGAGATGAACAGATAGGAGGGGAGGACAGAGGAGGGAAAAGGAAGAAAGGAAGAAAGGGAGGGCGGTCTATCCTCTACCCATTCATTGCATGGGCTTCTTCGGAGCCAAACTTCTTGAATGAACTTTCTACACCCACTGACTGCACTCGCCTCCTGATGACCAATCACTGAAGGCTATCCATCAGGGTAGGTGTCCGGAAGACAATGATGAGGAAGTCTCAGAATCTATCTCCCCAACTTGGGGGTTTCTCTAAATCAGAAGCCACCATGCTCTAGTCCCAGCTGGTCAGCTCCACAAGAATGTCCGGACAGGACCCCGATCTCTGCACATCATCAAGTGGGCTCCTCTTCTGCACTCCCAGCTCCTCCTCCGTTAACAACCACACTAACCCCCCTGCATTTCACGCATCCTCCCAGAGATTCAGTCAACCTCTCAGTTCCTCCAATGAAATGCTTCCGGTACCTGTTTCCACTTCCACACCTAGTGTACTTTTACACCCGGTGTATTTGCTTGGGCTCGTGTTACCTTTTGTCCAGACAGCACTGACGACCTTCCCGCGGCTCCTCCTCCTCCCAAATAATCAAATGCACTAGTGAGAAATCAAATTTTCCAGGAACATAACTCTCCCGTCCTTCTCCTAATCAAAACATCTCCTATGTTCCCGCTTGACAAGAGAACGATGTCAAACTGTTAAACTGGTGTTCAAGGCTTCCACCGTGTAGGAGCCACGGCCTTGGCAAGTTTACCACCTTACTCATTTAACTGAAACTGATCTGCGCTAAGCTCCGCTGAACATCCAAACAGGCGTCAAACGAAATAATGACGCAGCTTCAACTAGAAAAAGTAGAGCTAAGTTTTGTGCGGTGGGTAAGAAATCAGTCCACATACCAGGTTCACAGAGTTTCCGAAATACTTCCCCCTGTAGAGTATCATCATTAACATCTTGGTATTACTCAGAACCACTTAGGTGCTTTCTTGAAGAAATACTTCTTTTCCTGTGATTCTTTCCCTATCCGCTCCATGCTGTAGTATTTTAGCTTCCGGGGACTCACTGCAAATTGAAGGAACTATGGTATCAATTGTAAGCTTAAAACCCAAATAATAACTACTTCATTGTATCATTTTATTATACCTTTTTTTTTTAAGATTTAACTTATTTATTGGACAGAGAGAGACACAGCGAGAGAGGGAACACCAGCAGGGGGAGTGGGAGAGGGAGAAGCAGGCTTCCTGCTGAGCAGGGAGCCCCATGTGGGACTCAATCCCAGACTCCTGGGATCGTGATCTGAGCCTAAAGCAGATACTTAACGACTGAGCCACCCAGATGTCCCCATTTTATACCATTTTTAAAGCAACCTTTTCTTCCATTCATGGATGCTGTAGGTGTAGGTGTAACATACTGAAGAGTCCTCTCCAAGGGCTGGCAGCTAAGCAGACACTGGTCTCCATTGTCAGAAGAGTGAGGTTCGAATTGAAATTTAGGTGAAAAACCAACACGGGATGCTTGTTAATCATTTCATAAGTGAACTGTGATTTTCTCGAGCCTTAAAGCAAAAGAGCTAAAATAATCCTTCTACCTTGCAAAACTGTAATTCTCTTAAATATTTTGAAATATGGTTATTCAGACATATATACCGAGATGCCTCTACAAGTCTTAACGAGTCACAAGCGCCAACGTTCAGTCTAGCTTCAGGCCATAAAGGGGTTTTGTAACAACATGAATTATACCAAAAGAAAAGATTAAGGATTTAAAAAACTAGTGAGGCGGGCTGCCTGTGTTTCAGTCGGTTAAGTGTCTGCCTCCGGCTCATGTCATGATCTCAGGGTCCTGGGATCGAGCCCCTGCACTGGGCTCCACACTCAGTGGGGAGTCTACCTCTCCCTCTCCCTCTGCCCCTCCCCTGGCTCTTTCTCTCTCTCTCCCTAATAAATAAATAAAATTAAAAAAAAAAAAAAACTAGTGGAAAACCCATCAGGAGTATAGCCTGCAAAGAAGCTTTGGCAAATATTCCCATGATGGTCTTTGAGGATGAATTTGGAAAAAACTAGAAACTGTAAAGGGCATTTCGTGCTTCATATTAATTTCATTAAAATTTAACATGGGAAATTACTAAAAAAAAAAAAAAAACCCAAATGACGTATTTTTAATTCCATACACAGTTTTAGATGTAGCTGCACACGGTGAGGACCCAGTAAGCGCTGAATGCGGGTAACCATGTAACGCTGAACCATGTAAAATCCTGTCCTCGACTTTTTCATGTGTGCTTGTTTAGCGGGGGGAAAAATTATACTGCATTTCTCCTGGACCCCAGGACACCTGGTAAAGTGCTCAATCAATACTACGTGATTGAATCACAAGATTATATAAATAAAATTCGTGAAACTGCTTAAATGAAAGTACAGACCCAGGAGGCAGTTTTTACGTCTGTGTCACAGATGTGTGGGCAAAGCTTTATATTACACGTCTGGGTGGCTTGTGACACTGCAGTGTATTATACTGGTTTATGACGAAGTCCCCCCCCTCATCGCTAGCCCATGTTAGAACGCTTATTACCTCTAATGCCTTGTGGTTGTTTATTACCTCATGAGGTTTCCATTTACTAAGGAATGTGACTTTATGTGCATCTTATAACTAAGACTGTCCTAGAAAGAAAATGTGATGCTAGTAATATGGTTTGTTGGTTTATAGGAAGGTAAAGCTCTTGTCTCAAGAGAATTGATTGAGAACGATTCCAGATTATAAGTAATCTCGTCTGTTATTTGAACATGCAACCATTAAAAATATAACCATGAGTGCTGCTTTCCACAACACTGCCTTTTTTTAAAGATTTATTTATTTTTACTTGAGAGAGAGAGAGAAAGAGAATGAGAGAACAAGGGGAGGGGTAGAAGGAGGAGAGAGAATCTCAAGCAGACTCCCTGCTGAGCATGGAATCTGATGAGGGCTCCATCCCAGGACCCCAAGATCATGCCCGGAGCTGAAATCATGAGTCGGATGCCCAACCCCCTGAGCCACCCAGGGGCCCCTCACCTTTCTCTTATAACAAAACAACTCTCACCTCCATACTTAAGCAGTTTCTCAGGGTGGGTACTCATCAGGATTACCCTACAAACACTTTCTAAACTTACTGTTGTTACCCTACCACAGGAGCATTCACAACCTCCAACTGACACACACCAGGTTTTCTATAGGCAACATCCTGATGGGAGAAGCACGAGAATCCGTGTCAAGCTGAGTGTATTCCGTTATGGTCTGCAGTGAAAGTGACTCTCCGAGTGCCCAGACTGGTCATCTGATAACTGCTTCGTAACTGCCTCTAGCAGCTCAACTTGATTAAAAGCACAAGAAATCTCCTTCTCCTTGTTGTCTGGTTTTAAATATAGATTGCAGTTTTTAAGGACAAACTTGAAGTCACTTAGGTATGAAATCTCTTACAGAGCCCCAAGGTGATACTGGTAGAAAATGTTACCCTTCTCTTAATCTTTTATTATTCTCTAATTCTCTTATTATTATATTGATGGCAGTGTTCATAGCATTTTGGACACTTCAAAGAAAATAAAACTCAACTCGAGAATTCATTTAAGCAAAAATGGAAAGATGAGAACATTTAAACTCAATATTGCTATTCACATACTACTACTTACAACTCTTTATAATGGGATATTCAGTTAATAATTCTTGGCTTCTGCAAGGTACAAGTGACCATGAGGCAGCAGGTACTGTGGCAAATGCTATGAAGGACACAAGGGTAGAAAGATGTAATTATAAGGTGCTTATAATCTGGTAGAAGGGATAAGACAAGTATGAATAATAATGCAAAGTAGAAAAGAACAGGCATAGGAGAAGTATGATAAAACTGCGATAGGGATTCAGGAAAAGAAGGGTCACTTCTCTTAAGGATCCAAGGAAAAGAATGCAGAGAAGTGGCTCTAGAGCAGGACACAGTGATAAGTGTCATGGGTGATCAATAGTCTACAGGCAAGGAAAGAGGTGGAAGAGAGGCAGGGACTCTTTTTCTTCAAAACAAATCTCTTGAAATGATGCGATCATGTATAAATTGCATGGTAACAAAAGCTAAAGGGGTATCTTACACCACATACAGAAATTAACACAAAATAGATCAAAGAGGGTGCCAGGGTGGCTCAGTGGGCTAAAGCCTCTGCCTTTGGTTCAGGTCATGATCTCAGGATCCTGGGACCGAGGCCACGATCTGCTCCCTGCTCAGCAGGGAGTCTGCTTCCTCCTCTCTCTCTTCCTGCCTCTCTGCCTACCTGTGATCTCTGTCAAATAAATAAGATAAAAATCTTTAAAAAAAATGGATCAAAGATCTAACTGTAAGAACTAAACCTATAAAACTCCTGCAAGAAAACATAGGGGAAGAGGCTCATGACACTATCTTTGGTCATGATCTCTTGGATAGGATACTAAAATCACAGGCAACGAGAGAAAAATTAGATATACTCAACTTCATCAAAATTATAAAATTTTTGTTCATCAGCAGACACTATTTACAGAGTGAAAGGGCAACCCGGGGAATGGGAGAAGATATTTGAAAATCATACATTTTATAAGGGATTAACATGCAGAATATATAAAGAACTCCCACAAATCAACAATAAAAACAACCCAATTCAAAAACGGGAAAAGGACTTGAATAGGTATTTCTCCAAAGAAGACATACAGATGGTCAACAAGCACATGAAAAGATGCTCAACATCACTCATCCATAGGAAGATGCCAATCAAAACCACATTAGGGTACGACTTCACATCCACTAAGATGGCGATCAGAAAGGAAGGACAGAAGAAAGGAAAGAAAAGAACTAGTGTTGGCTAGAATGTGGAGAAACTAGAACCTTTGCACCTGTTGGTGGGAATGTAAAATGGTGCAACTGCTATGGAAAACATTATGGAGGTTCCTCAAAAAAAAAAAAAACAACCAAAAATAGAATTACCACAAGTTCTAGTAACTCCACTTCCGGGTGTATACCTCCAAAGAACTGAGATATTTGTACACTCGTGTTCACAGCAGCATTACTTTCTCAATGGCCCAATGGTGGGAGCAACCCAACAGTCCACTGAAAGATTAATGGATAAACAAAAGGTCACATATTCCTACAGTAGAATATTATACAGCATTAGAAAAGAAGGAAATTCCGACAGATGCTACAACACAGCTGAATCTTGAGGACATTATACTAAGTGAAATACACCAGTCACAAAAGAACAAATACTATAGAATTATTGAATTCCAATTATATGAGGTACTTAGAGTAGTCAAATCCACTGAGACAGAAAGTAGAAAGGTGGCTGCTGGGCACTGGGGGAGGGGGCAATGGGGAGCTGTAACAGGCACAGGGCTCTGGTTTTGCAGGATGAAGAGTTCTGTGGACGGATGGTAGCAATGACAGCAAAACCATGAGACTGTACCTAACACCAGCGACTGCACACTTCAAACGGTTAAGATGGTAAATTTTATGTGTATTTACTACATTCTTCTTTAAAAATAACTCTTTAACTGAAAAACTAAAAAGCTAAACTAAAAAAATTCAACCCTGCTCACTACCACCATCCATATGGACAATGCCTTCCTAGACCTGAGAAGGGCCCGCTGTCCTGGCCCCCGGACGCTCCTTGGTCTGCTCTGACTTCACTGACATTCCCAGGCCGATCCCCCAGGACCAGATCCACCCTGGACTACCTGTATTCCTGAGCCGCCCCCCCCACCCCCTGTCTTAGCACTCATGTTCCACAATCACCTGCAAATTGTCCTAGAAGGAACACTGCACATGTCGGCGGTCCCTCTGCTGGAGGCTGATGGACTGGGCACTGCTCTCTCTGAGCTGGAGCCCTGAACTGAGGAATCTGATACCAACAGTAACACTATTTAACATAACACAGCAAGTTAAAATAACATGCCAACTGCGCTGAGATCTTTTTTCTCTCTTGCCGTTCACAAGCACATATCACTCATAATCAGCAATGTCCACACTAAGCCTCCTAATGAAGTCCTTCAGAGGTGTTCCTTGAGGATCCTATGGTCAACAATCCAGTCAAAGGAAACAAGCCAACAAACAGAAGCATTGCTCAATAAATTCAGATCTGACTAAAATGCTGGCTTCTGTTCAAAATATGCATCTCCTCGGGTCAGGCCATGTGACAGGTACCTAACAATGAGAAGCATGTCTGTCTGGCTTGTTCTCCAGCCCTGCCTATCCTCTGTCCCATCCTCAAGTCAGTGTAACATGGGCATAAACACATCTCCACCTGGGGAAAAATCTCCAAGTTCGATGTTACCGTGGAGGCCACTACCCAACACAAGATAGGATAGGTTCCGAATATTACCTTGTCAATTTCTCTCTCTCTCTCTCTCTCTCTTTTTTTTTTTTTTTTTGAGGTAACATTCAGCTTTAATGTCAGGAAAAATGGGCACATTCTCAGGTCAAGCCTCACAGTCCAATTTCTCTCCTGATGTGCTGGGATATGGAATGTAGACCCTACCTGTCATACACAACAAGTTTCTGTGGGAAAATGGAGTTGACATCCAATTCAAGATTTCAAGATGAATTTGCCCCCAAGGAAGTGGGTGAGGGTGCACAGCCTGGAGGTGTTACTGGTGGACACTTGTACCTGGACAGTGGGAGAGGGGTAGGCTCAAGAGCGAGGGTGGGCTCCAGGTAGACAGAGTGCCAGGTGGTGAGAGGAGGAAGTGAAGGCAGGAGGAGATGGGACAGGAAGGGGTGGGATGCTGAGGAGCAGATGGGAGGACAAAGGTAACGGGTGAGCAGGACAGCTTCTTGGTATCTGCAGCCAACTAGCCCTGGAGCAGAACGTGGCAGGAGGAGGGACAGGATGTCTTGTTCTTCTCTGTGCCTCTGAACCAAATATGTCTGAAGTTAGGGTGAGGGTATGAAGGGGCCTGGGCAGAAGCTGCATCTTCTCTGGTCTCCTTCCTCCTTGCTCATCCCTCTCTTTATGGTATTTTCTACAATCCTGGCCACCATTTTTTGCAAATATTCTCTCTCTCTCTCACCCGCTCACCTATACAGGTACACACACACACACGTACACACACGTACACACACGTACACACACACACACACACACACACACACAGATGATGACAGGTAGGAGTGAAGAAGTAGGACGCTAGGGCTGGAGGGACAGGCACGGAACCACCCTTGTCCAGAGTGTGCGGTACAGAGAGTACATGTGAGTGCGGAGTATGTCCCTCCCCCACCCCCATCACAGTCTGAGCATCTGCTCTTGGCTGAAAGATGTGTCAACTAGAGACTTTCAGTCCAGCCACGCTCTGGGCAGAATCCACCATCTCCTCCTAGCCTGTGAAGAGATACTACTGGTGCTCTTATGAGCCTTCACCCAGCTTCCAGCAATTGCAGTACTACTTTTATCCCTCTGCTATTCTGCAGTTCCATGCGATCTTACGGGGGGCTCTGCTGTGAAAGGAGGCTGCCATCTTGGAGGTGACTATCACAGGGCATGCACAGAAAACCCAAAAGGGGAGCTGGTCCAAGCAACCACACACCAGGGGAGGTGGGAGGGCCAGTCAGTTTGGAAAGAACTGGAATATGAAACGCATTTTCTTAGTATAATCCAGTTTCTATGAAGACTGTCCTCCTTGGATCCTGGACTTTCACACTTAGATACCCATTTTTAGACAGTAGTGTATCCCTCAGAACCATATTAAAAAACAGATATAAAGCCAAGTTTAAGCATGAAAGAGATTTTTTTATTATCAAATATACTTTCATTGGGAGCCTTTTCTCCTTTAATCAGAAGTTTGACTCTCTTAACATATTTTATGTTTTTATTAGCCAATGGATACATTCTGTAATAAAGGCACTCTTTTCCCAGAACTACAGGTTTCAAAATTTTCTTGCTTAAAAGAAGTTTCTTATTCATGATTATTTTAAAACCAAGAGGAGATTAAGAAAGATATCCAAATACCTCCAAAATGCCAGCTATTGCCATAAATTCATTCCACAAATATTTATTGATCACTTAGTACATTCTGGGAACTGTACTAGCTAGCCATGGAATTACAGTAGTGAACAACATATGATACACTCACTACAGAAAGATGAAAACAACACCAAGTACCATGGGAGTCTAGGATTAGATGGTGGTAAACACTGCATTAGTGAGTATACTAAAACCAGTGAATTATACACTTAAAATTTTGAGTGGATTTTTTGGCATGTGAATTTTATCTCAATACAAACTCATTTTTTAAAAGCCCTATGGGAGTGTTTTGAAGAGAGCCAAAATGTAGTATGTGCTTTCACATGATAAGCATTCAATAAATGATTTATAAAGAACACAATCAGTTGTAGTTTAATTAAAAGAAAGTATCTACTTGGAAAAACGATATATATCTATAACCTTGGTCATTACTGTAGTTGGCATTATCATTCAAACTATAAGTGCCCTTATGAGTTCAGCCCTGTTAAATTCACCTAAAGCTTAGCTAGCTATTTACTTCTGTTGGTCCAATTTATGGCATAGCATGAGCCGAGCAACTGTACAAGATTTGTCCCAATTACTCAGAAGCCAGCCCTTCACTTGACTTTATGTTGCAGCGCCCGGGCCCGAGGGACCTACTCTTCCAAACCAGTTCAGCTAAGCCCTCCAACCACCAAGCATGGCCACCGAAACCGTCTCTGTTTTCCTGTTGCTTAAGGTAGCTCCACGTGAACGGATAGAGAGCTAGAATACGTTGCAGGCAGATCTGTATCGCCCACTTATGACTGTGACTAATATAATCTCATCCTTGGCTGTCTTGTTCTATTGCAACATGAGCTTCCTCATGATACTAATAGCTTCCTCATGGCACCAAATATGTTACTGAAACACACCAGAGATCCAGTAAGTGTTGTTTTTGCTTTGCTGATTTTACAAATTCCCTGCATTCACTTTCAGGAAGAAAACTCAATGCCATCATTGAGCCACTTCTCAAACAGTTACTCTATAACACACTAAAATTACAATATCATAAACCCTCTAATATTGGGTTATTCTGCTAAATACACTGAATATACAGTAAATATATAAATGTACGGTAAAATATCTTCACATTATTTTGCCTTCTTGAATTTAATTTTTCTAAAGTCTATGATCCCCTGTGTTCTATAACAATGTAGGGAATATAATTTTTTTTAAATATCTAGAGAATGTTTAGGGATAACAAAGTTCTTTTTTTTTGTAAGATTTTATTTATTTATTTGACAGAGAGAGAGAGAGATAACAAGTAGGCAGAGAGAGAGAGAGAGAGGAGGAAGCAGGCTCCCTGCTGAGCAGAGAGCCCGATGCAGGGCTCGATCCCAGGACCCTAAGATCACGACCTGAGCCAAAGGCAGAGGCTTAACCCACTGAGCCACCCTGGCGTCCCTATAGGGAATATAATTTTAAGAGATTATTTTAAGGGCGCCTGCNGGGCGCCTGCGTGGCTCAGGGGTTAAAGCCGCTGCCTTCGGCTCAGGTCATGATCCCAGGGTCCTGGGATCGAGGCCCACATCGGGCTCTCTGCTCAGCGGGGAGCCTGCTTCCTCCTCTCTCCTCTCTCTCTGCCTGCCTCTCTGCCTACTTGTAATCTCTCTCTGTGTGTCAAATGAATAAATAAAATCTTTAAAAAAAAAAAAAGAGATTATTTTAAATCCTGGATTGCTCACAGAATCTACAAAGTCGCTTGCCCCTATTTTAAAAAGTACAGGTTGTTGAGCTTTTTGAATTCTTCTAACTACTTTTTCAATTTCTTATCTCTTCATTTACTTCATACCACTATCCGATGACTATCTCGAACAACTAGTCTACTCTCTTTTAATTTGCTGCTTCAGCTGTTCCCTAGCTAAAACATGATGTCTGTCTGTCTGCCTGTAAGCATGTATTTCTATGTGTGCAAAGAGAAAAAGAAGAGAAATTAGGATGAGAAAGAGAATAAATAGAAAATGTGAGATTCCAGAAAACTATTTAAAAGCTAGTGGCTAGGGCCCCTGGGTGGCTCAGATGTTGAGCGTCTGCCTTCAGCTCAGGTCATGATCTCCAGGTCCTGGGATCAAGCCCCATGTTGAGCTCCCAGCTCAGTGAGGAGTCTGCTTCTCCCTCTCCTTTTGCCTCTCCCCTGCTTGTGCTCTCTCTCTCTGTCTGTCTCTGTATCTCTCTCAAATTAATAACATTTTAAAAAAATTAAAAAAATAAAAGCTAATTTAATGGACACATTAAAAGATGCTCAACATCACTACTAATCAGGGAAATGCAAATCAAAACCACATGAGATAGCATCTCACACCGGTCAGAATGGCTGGTATCAAAAATACATGAAATAACAAATGTTGGCAAGGATGTGGAGAAAAAGGAACCTCGTGCACTGTTGGTGGGAATGCAAAATGGTACAGCCACTCTGGAAAACAGTATGGAGGATCCTCAAAAATTAAAAATAGAAATAAAAATAGAAAAATAGAAATACTTTGGCCATTTACCCAAAGAAAACAAAAACACTAATTCAAAAATATTTACGCCCCGATTTACAGCATTTTGAATAGCCAAAATATGGAAGCAGCCCACGTATTGGAGAGATGCAGAGAATGTGGTATATATATACACATATAAATGTATGTATATGTATATTATATGTATATGTACATAAGGGAATATTATTCAGCCATAAAAAAGAATGAGATCTTGCCATTTGCAACCACGTAGATGGACCTACGGGTGTTATGCTAAGTGAAATAAGTCAGAGAAAGACAAATACCATATGATCTCACTTACATGTAGAATCTAAAAAACAAAATAAATGAACAAACAAAACAAACAGACTCTTAAATACAGAGAACAAACTGGTGATTGCCAGAGGGGTGGTGAGTGGGGGGATGGGCAAAACAGATAAAGGGAAGTATGAAGTACAAACGTCCAGTTATAAATAAGTAGGTCACAAGGATGAAAAAGTACAGCATAGGGGATACAGTCAATAACAATGTAGTAACTATGTATAGTGACACACGGTGACTACACTTACCGTGGTGAGCACTGCATAAGGCACAGAATTGCCAAATCACTATGCTGTACACCTGAAACTAATACAATATTGTATGTCAATATACTTAATAAATTTTTTTTAATTTTTAAAATAAAAAATAAATAAAACCTAACTGTTTAGAAGTGTTATCTTTGGTAAGTGAGTGCTAGGAGACTTTAAACCCCTACTTTAAAGAATTTCGTAGGCTTCTTTTTTCAGTTTGTTTTTTTCTTTTACAATGAGTCCATTGTAATTTGTACAATAAAAATGATTTTATATTATGCCTTATAATGTTGCACTATTGCGCTTTCATATTATTACCCAAGCACATAACCTAATCTGTAAATCAAGATCCACGTTCTTGGGGAAGAAGACTGAGAAAAATCTCTGAGAGTAAAAAGCAAGGTTAGCGAGCAGCCTGGGAGATTCAGAGATTTGGCGCTGACCTGTTTCAAATTCCTTTCCAGATACTTACTAGCTGCTTGACTTTAGACAAGTCTTATTTTTATGATTATTACTCTTACCAATAATTAGTATTTCTAAAAATAAAAGTATTTCTAAGATAAATAACAAAAATGATATTTGTTACACATGCTCACTGATCCTAACTTGTACCCAGGGTGCGGAGGGCACTACAAAAAAAAAAACATTATCTTTCATTATCAAACATTATTTCATCTTTACGGCAACCTGGGCCCGAAGCCCCCGTCGTCCCCCTCCGGCAGTGCCTGGCCTGGGACTCCAGACAGTGACTATCCGGGTGGGTGGGCAAGGCGGTCTGGGTCTTCTCTTCCAGGCAATACAGCCTCCCTTGGGGAGTATTCATTTCTGCCTCCGCCCGCTCAGAACCGTAAGATTACTAATATCCATCCCACAGGGTTATTAAAAAAAAACCACTAAATCAGGTAGTAGATGTGGCTGCCTCATAAACTCCAACAGACTTTTTAAAACGTTGTTATTGTGATAATTATCAGCATGATTATTATTATGGCCTCCTCATACTGGATTCACCCTGACTTTCTAGTTATTGGCAGGACTCTAGTGAGGCAGATAAAATACAGAGTGGCACGGTAAGTCATCCTGTGAGCAGTCACGCAGAACAGCTTAACTGATAATTATCCTAGTATCATCACCAGCATTTAAAAGATTCATCGAAAATATTAAACAGGAGGGGTATCTGGTGGCTCAGTCAGTGGAGCATCCGACTCTGGGTTTCGGCTTGGGTCATGATCTTGGGGTCATACGGTTGAGCCCCATGTTGGGCTCGGCTCTCTGCCCAGAGTCTACTTGAGAGTCTCCTTCTTCTGCCCACATCCCCCTGCCCTGGCTCGCACCACACACATACACTCTCCCTCTGTCTCTCTCTGTCTCTAAAATAAAAGACCTTTACATAAAAAAATACATTAAAGAGTATGTTTTTCCTTAAGTTAAAATTCTCCTTTAGAAAGGCTTAAATCTTCATGAGTCAAGCAACGAACTCCAATGAAGAATTCAGATAAAATATCAAAACAGATTCCAGAAGATGAACGAGATCAAAGGAGTATATTGGAAGAGTGAAACCCACACCCTAAGGAGAAAGGACATACACATACAAACAAAAATAACCCTTTGAAATCACAGCTGGAAATCTGTCTTCCTCTTGGCATCTCTATTAAGAAGCCATGCCTCAGCTGTCGCACACATTAAAAAAATAACACACACCCCCACAAACACATCCAGATGTTCACGAATATTCATGATGTGCTTCCAGTCTGGTTTGGACTTGCCCTTGATTTATTTTTGATTAAGTTCCACCAGCTTCTGCTGGGGCCCATGAGATGGATGGCACTGCTGTAGCACAAATTTAGAGAATCTTCATATGGTAAATAATTGCAGAAAGTCTCTCAAACTATCCCTTATAAATAAATGATTTGTGCACAAAGCTCAGAACAGCCAGACATGTTGAAACTGGCTTAGTCCTGAGCCTGAACTTGAACATCAATGCTGCAGTTGATAAATTAAACCTCCATGTCTAATACCCGGGCTGTTACATCAGGGGGGAAAAAAAAAAGGAGAAAAGAAAGAAAAGAAAAGAAAAGAAAAGAAAAGAAAGAAGAAAGAAAGAAAGAAAGAAAGAAAGAAAGAAAGAAAGAAAGAAAGAAAGAAAGAAAGCTAGAAACTAATGTTCTCTTTTGAGTAATATAATGGGACATTAAAGGAAATGGAGATGCAATTTCCAAAGACACTAAATTAGTCTGTGTCCTTCCAGATACGCAAGTGGTTGAAAAGCCAGAAAAGTGACTGGATCAGCAGCACTGAAGACATCAGCTCAACATTGTACCATCTTGCTTTCTTCTATTTAAAATAAAATTCTCAAAACTTCCAAACAGAAAGAAAGGCAGCTCCAGATTTTAAAAAATACTGCTGAAATGGGTGTAATTTTTTTTTTAAGTAGGCTCCACACCCAGCGTGGAGCCCAACACAGGGCTTGAACTCAGGACCCTGAGATCAAGACCTGAGTGAGCCGCTTAACCAACTGAACCACCCAGGTGCCCCTGTAATGATCTTCTTATAAGAAGTGGCTCAGATGAATGCGATGTGGCAAACAGAGGCACGAAGAAATGTGGATAAAACTAAATGTCCTTATAACCTCGGCCCGCTGACAAATCCTTGAGGCAGGCAGAGTGTAACCCTCCTCCAGGAAGCTCCCAACTGTCTTCCTGTTAATGCTTTGCTGGAGGGAAAAACAACCCTGTTTGACAAAGAAAGGCCTCAGGCATCCCTGAGTCTTCGTCCACATTTGAAAACCCTTTTGGAATGTCCCTTATCTTTATTTCCCTCCAACCACAAATTATGTGATCAGTTGCTCCTCACGATCCCAGATCAGCAGGCAGCAGGCAGCAGCCATCTGCCCATGGATTCTGCCCACGGATTCTGTCCATGGGTCCTGTCCCCATGCTTTACTAAAACCATCTTTTTTGCACTGAAGACGTCTCAATAATTCTTTCTTGGCCACGGGCTGTGGACCTCAGCAACATTCCAAAACTACATTAAATATACCAGGTGTCCCAGGGCCCAAGTCTCTCTGTCCTCAGCCGTGACGGTGCACGGAGCTGTGGCAAGACTGGTCTGAAGTCCGGACCAACAGCTCGGGAGGCCAACGGCAGCCCTGTGTGACAACACCAGCAAAGACACGGGGCCTGGCCCAGGTGACTCCCTGTCTGGGCCCTGCCCCTGTCTAATCCCATTCAGACCCCAACACTCATTATTCCCTAAACAGAACCTCGAAGGACAGGTGGGCCTCTTGGCCTGAGACTCTCGGTCTTCATCAGAGGCCTTCAATTTAGACCTTTGATGATTACGTCATTATAGGGTTATAGCTACATCCACAGAAACCCACTTAGGCCCTGAGAATACACATCCGTCACACTCCTTTACATTTTGTCTGAAGGTAAGACCACCCTGCCTCGAGCGTGCTACAAACTCACATGTTTAAACAGCCTATAATTCCCTCTACATATGCACAAATAAACCATACCACACTCTCCCACATTAAAAGTGCTTACGTGTTAAATGTGAACATTTGGATGGCACTACAGTTTGGGGACCTGGTGCTGACATCCCAGAGCTCCAAAAGGAACCTGTCGGGGGCCTTGCTCCACTATGAAACGTCCGGATTCCGAAAACAGGAATGCTCCTCTCCCCTCCCAGACACTGGCCATGCCCTCCGGAGCCCTGACTCTGCCATCAAAGTGGCCTCCCTGCCTTGAATTCCTTGGCTTCTCTCCCCAGTTACCGCCAATGTGATTAACATTTAGTAACTCTCGGTTGTATGTAAATGAAAACCACAAAGCTCAGACTTCTTTCTCTTTCTGGCAAACATTTGTATTCTGAGCAAGATGCTATTTGGGTTTTAATCCCCTAGGCATATTGTGTATAAAATGCAAACAAACAAAAACAGTCATTTCTCAATGCTCAGGAGCAAAAATGAAGCTGACGCCATTGAACCATATTTGAAAAACCTGATGAAGACCTCTCGCCTTGTCGATGGTTCCATCACATATAACGCATCTAAACTGTTCCCCAATGATACAAGAGTCGACCAAGGTTTCTGCGTGTAAAAGGACAGAGGCACAACTAAATTCCGAGTGGCCCAGGATGCTGAGATCTAATCTGGCAGCCAAGAGATCGGTTCCTGTCCAGCCAGGATCGCGAGGAACAATGCACAAAAATGCTGACTACATTGCTACTGGGCATCGGACTATAAACGCGACTTTGTCTGAGAGGAGCCAGAGCAGAGAACTGGATCGCCATGTGGCTTAAGACACAATGCCTCAGTGTATTTTGACATCAAGTATGTGAATTGCGCAGCAGAACGTAGTTCAGACCCAAAGTCTAATGCCCACTCTTTCTTTTTTTTTTTTTTTAAGATTTTATTTATTTATTTCACAGAGGGAGAGAGATCACAAGGAGGCAGAGAGGCAGGCAGAGAGAGAGAGGGGGAAGCAGACTCCCTGCTGAGCAGAGAGCCCGATGCGGGCCTCGATCCCAGGACCCTGAGATCATGACCTGAGCCGAAGGCAGAGGCTTTAACCCACTGAGCCACCCAGGCGCCCATGCCCACTCTTTCTGCCTGTAATCTGCAAATTACCAGTAGCCCCGAGCTGGCAAGGCATAGCCGTGAAGACGAAATGAAACCAAACAAAAACAAATGCTTTTCAGAGCCACAGTTGGGCTTTAGCAGTGGAATATTTAAACTCGGGACACTCTGCCACACGGATCACATCGCCATCCTTTGCAAAAGAGAATACGGGTCCAGGGAGATCATTTGCCTTCTGAGCTTCCACGCTCCTGGGGCGGGCGGCATGCCCTCTGAACACCTGCACTCAGGTGGGGGCAACCTCGTCTTCCCTCATCATTTCCTTGAATCCTCAGGCGGCACAGGAGACCTGTTTTCCGCGTGTCTTGCTGTCTCTAGCAAATAACAAAAGAGAAATCGATAAAAGAAGAACTCCGCCTCCCCCAGCCAGAGTCTGGACTAAGTCTGCCCATGTGGAACCACAAGTTCACCTTGACCCAGCAGTCAGCCGTTGGGAAATGGCAATTATTTTTGTTTTGTCTTGTGAATGGTGATGAATCAGAACATCCTATCTTTTTGTATCATTAATAATCCAAGGACCTGTGAAAGAAGACCATGTATCTTTTTCTCCACATCATTTATATCTTAGGTTTCAACCACAGTAAACTTCTTGTAATTGCCTTAAAGGCCACATTTTCTCTCCTAATTTTTCATCTTTGCAAAAACTGTGACCTCTTCCTTAAGTTCTTCTGCACTGTCCACCCCCACCCCCATCCCAAAATCAGGTTAATCTTCTGAGTCCTTAATGAGCGGGCTTGGGTATCACCTCTTGAAGGAAGCCTTCCCTGTCTTTCCTACCCTGGCCCAGGGGCTCTTCTCTGTACCCCCCGCGCACAGCATTTTAATAATCTGTTTACTTGTCTAATGCCCTCAACTAAATTGTGATCTCTTTGTGGATGGGGAAAACATCTTTTACTGGCCTTTCTAGAAAGGCAAAATCTCAGATGCAGGCTTAATGTTCATAAAATATTTAAAAATAATTATATAATAGGGACTTCTGGGTGGTTCAGTGGATTAAGCCTCTGCCTTCGGCTCAGGTCATGATCTCAGGGTCCTGGGATCAAGTCTTGCGTCGGGCTCTCTGCTCAGCGGGGAGCCTGTTCCCGCACCCACCCACCCCACCTGCCTCTCTGCCTACTTGTGATCTCTCTCTCTCTCTGTCAAATAAATAAAAAAAACTTTAAGAAAAATAATTATATAATAAATGAACTCAACAAATGCTTACCATGCACCTCTTACACACCATGCACTGTTCCCTAAGTTGGAATGCAAAAGTGACCAAAACCGACCAACAAAAATCCCTGAACTCAACAAAGGATTTGTGGGGAAGGGGCTGAGGGAATTTGGCAGGGCTGGTAATGACGTCCTATATCATGCATGGCATGGATACATTCTCTTGACAGAATCACAGAGCTGAGAACTGTACATTTCAATATGCAAATTCAGCCTCACAAAGAACTTAGCCAAAATAACAATGATCAAGTAGGTGTGGCGAGTAAGGATAACATAAGAACGTCAAAATGCTAACAACTGTGGAAGCTGGGTAAGAGGCACGGAAGTTTGTTACAGTATGCTGTTTATATATGTTTAATATCAAAAAGGTAAATAATCTGTGTACTCCTATGAATACATATTAATGAAGTATGAGTAACAGTTTTCAGTGTTACGAGAGGGGTTCTGAACTAGGAATAGAAGGGAAAGAAAAGAAATGAACAGTTACAGGTCACTCATGATAATGTGCAAGGCGCTTTATAGCAATTTTCTCACTTAATCGTCATAATACTTTGATGGGATATTTTTACCCCCATTGTACAGGTGGGAAAACTGAAGCTGGGGGAGGTTCTACGACTTGCCAGGTAAACACAATTGCCAGAACTGGGCCCTGAGGCCTACCACCTGCTTCCAACAGGGTTTCTCACCCCCTTTGCTGCTGCACCAAGCACACGGGTTGGGACTCCCGTTGGGGCTGGGGCGCTACAGTCTGAAGAAGCCCCAAGAAGCACCACTAGTCATTACAGGTCCCACTCTTACTGCCTGCCTCTGATTAGGCCAGAAATATATCTGAAGAGGTTAGATTATTAAAATTTCAAGGAAGAATAATTACACCCCAGAATTGTTCCTATACCATCGGCAATAGCTGTGACGTCACATCTGTCTGTTATAATATGCAATATTTTAATTGACGCAGTCCCTGAGGACCTGCGTGAGTCTCCACCTGGGCTCCCATTTCCTGGTGCATATGCAGAGGTGATCATGACTTGGCACAGAGCTCAAGCTAGGCTTGGGCCGACATTTGTCAATAGGGTCCCCCAGTGAGTAGGGACTCCTTTGTCATGGCTGTATTGCACCGACGACCACACACACTTGTTTTCTGTCCACACCCGGGCAGACTCAAAACCTCACAGATGCCGAGGAAGCTGCTATGGCCAGTCATAACTGCCCACCTTGCCTGTGTCCCTTTCCTGGCCGCTGTGTCACTTTGACAGATGTCAGACTTAGCATCACTAGAGATGCGCCCATTATGGACTTGGAAAGCTATATCATTTCCAAATGCAGACTCGCCCAGCCAAAAAAGCAGGCGGTGCTCAGGGATGTGCCAAATGCGTGGAAATATGGGCAGCTTCCCTGCTGTTCACAAGTACTCATGCCCCAGTCCCCAGCAGAGGCAAAGGCCGGGGTCCTAAACACACCGTTCCTTTAGGGCCTGTTTGGTACTAAATAAAAACTCTCTCCATAGTTATAAATTTGAATCATAATCCCTGTTTATACTGTTCAATGTTCACTCATCTGTACTCTCTGTTGCCTTCATCTAAACTAACCGGCCCCAAAAACACTTTATCAAAGAAGTGCTTTATGCTAGTAGGGAGCCGGGTGATTAGGTCCTGGAAAAGTAGCTTGATATTCAGTCCAGAAAGTTAATTACTAACATAATTATCAAAACCTTATATTTTTCAGGGTTAAGTCAAGCATCGCTGTGGGCAGGGTGCCTTTTTGGTTGGTTTGTTCTCTGGTTGACATGTAATTAGCTCTTAAAGACAATGCACTTTTTGACTTTTAAAACCAAACACAAATATCTAGATACCTATTCTATCTGTAGAACATTCCCTCAATTGCCAAAATTCACCAAGATAATGTGAAATGAAATGAAGTCATAAACTGATTCAACCCATCATTCAAAGCTCTGTATTCAAGGCTTTCTCTGAATGACTTTTTCTACAGCAGACACAACAAACTTAAGGCTACTTTTTTCTATATAAAATGCTTTAGGAGGGGCGCCTGGGTGGCTCAGTAGTTTAAGCATCAGACTCTTGATTTCGGCTCAGACCGTGATCTCACGGTCATGAGCTTGAGCCCCGTGTCCAGCTCTGGGCTGTGTGGAGTCTGCTCAGGACTCTACCCGTCCCCCCAACTCCCTCTTCCCACCCCTGCTGTCCTGTTCTCTACCTCTTTTTTTTTTTTTAAAGATTTTATTTATTTATTTGACACAGAGAGAGAGATCAGATCACAAGCAGGCAGAGAGGCAGACAGAGAGAGAGGAGGAAGCAGGCTCCCCGCCCAGCAGAGAGCCTGATGCGGGCCTCGATCCCAGGACCCTGAGATCATGACCTGAGCTGAAAGCAGAGGCTTTAATCCACTGAGCCACCCAGGCGTCCCTGTTCTCTATTTCTAAAGGTTCGTCTTTTCAGGGGTGCNTCTTCCTCTTAAAAAAAAAAAAAAAAAAAAAAATTAGACCCCTACTACATTCTTCTTACTGCTTTTGGTAGATTATTTCTTTTCCAAGCCACCTCAATTCAGCTTTCACGGGACTGCTTACAGACCCCGAAAGGAGTATAAAGTTGCAGGTTCTCAGACACAAAGCTGCCCCAACAGCAGAACGGGGAAGAAGTTTGTCTACTTGTCTGAAAGTGGGATGATATGCAATAAAGGAAAAAAAAAAATGCAATAAAAGCATTATGGACTGAAAGTTAAGGCTTTTCAAGAAAATGAGTTCCCATCAGGACCCTGTGATGAGCTAACCACCCTGACAGAACTTGCACTATGTTGCCAGTGTTGCATACACGGCCTGAAAGAATGATGGATAACCTTAGAGCACATCTCACACGAACTTCTAGACTCCCCTGAACCATGCGAATGACATACGGGACACATGGCATCTAACCTGGCATTCAGCAGTTCGAGAGCTCCCCCTGACCTCTCCAACTTGCCTGGAATTTCATAGAAATGAGTCTGAATATGCCCATCTGGGATCTTACTTTTTTCACTAACTACTGTTTAAAGGATGAACAAAGTTTCCAGCCTGGCTTGAATGAGCTCCCATCAATTTTACCCACCACCACATTCCTGCACCTTGGATGAGAACTAATTAAGCTCATGTGGTGGCTTTTTTTTTTTTTCCCCAGACGGTCTTTTGCAGCTCTGGAACAGAGCACACCAAATTAAGCCCATCTGTCTAAATGGGAAGACGTTCTTTATCCCACTGCTAAGCAGGCTTTCTTTCCTACATAGATGCTGCCATCCAAGGTTCCTAAGCACCTTGCAGTGATGATGGTAACCCCAACTCTTAACCAGGTGGAATTCTGGGAGAGCAGTTGCATCAAGGATCTCCACCCATCCAGAGCAAGCATGTCCTTGTACAACGAAATGTCCAAGGAAGCCACAAAGGAGGCTACCAGACCACCATTCAAAGTCAAAAGTACAATATCCAAGAATTCGATGCAATTTTTAAGTTGTTGTTCAGCTGCAATCCTGCCCCTTGCAGAAAAAGGGGGGGTTAACTCCTTTTTCATTAACGATGTCCCAGTAAAAGAACCCAATTAATTTCCATGGCGTCTTCTGCCACATGAGGTTACTTTTGTTGAAAAGGAAGAAACAACCCTGCCATTCACACCTGCCAGATGACAAAGTTATAGGGAAGACGCTCTGGGCCATGATGACACCCACATGCCTGCCTGGGCCCCGATGTTATTAGGCTTCCCAGGATGACAGCTCTCAGCCCCCAACTGACGCTTCTCAGCCTCAATCAACTCAATTGTACTTGCTCCCACCACTGCTGACTGCTCTGGCAGTGAACAAAAAGGAAAGAGAATCAATAAGTATTTGAGAGTCATGATACTGTTACTCCTGACTTGAAGAATCTTCACTTAGGCTGAGTTACGCAGAGAGACTCTTATTCAAAACAGATCCACGTGGCCCTTTCTCCCCCACCAATACATAAAGGATGGTCAAAAAGGAGTTGGTCTGGATGAGGAGACATTCCAGAAGAAGTCCTGAGGTCACCACAGTGATATAAAACAATTTGAAAAGCACTGAACCGGGATGAATCCGAATAGAGTACGCAGTGAAAATTTAAGTCAATAAGTGCAGAAGCTTCAGTAAGATTTTCTGTAGCAGATGCACACCATGGAAACATTAGCACACATACAGATTACAGAGAGAGACCTAAGCTATTTAGTTACTATTTATCACATGCAAGTTCAAATGCAGCATTAATCCTGAATAGTCTTCAGGAAACAGCCAAATGAATTTCAACACCTGAGTACAAGGACAGAGCCATGAAAAATGGTGATTATGAAGGTCTTAATGACACGGAAGAACCATAACGCAGTATTAAGTAAAAAAGCAAGAATTATATTGCTGATGTAAAAATGCCCAGAAAAACACTGAGCACGGATCTGCTAAAATACCAACACGGTAACTACCAAGTGAGAAATTAAGGTGGTTTCTGGTTTCTTTAAATTCTATTTTGTTTTAGGGAGGGAGGAAGGGAGGGAAAGGAAAAAGGAAAAAGGAAAGGAAAGGAGGGAGGAAAGAAGGAAGGAAAGAAGGAAGGAAAGATCTAGCCTAGACATTCTTTGGGCTTAGAGTCCATAAGAATGTAGTATACAGGGCGCCTGGGTGGCTCAGTGGGTTAAAGCCTCTGCTTTCGGCTCAGGTCATGATCTCAGGGTCCTGGGATCGAGGCCCGCATCGGGCTCTCTGCTCAGCAGGGAGCCTGCTTCCCCCTCTCTCTCTGCCTGCCTCTCTGCCTCCTTGTGATCTCTCTCCCTCTGTGAAATAAATAAATAAAATCTTTAAAAAAAAAAAAAAGAATGTAGTATACATTAGCCAACAGTGAAAACACTCTTGTCACTTAAGTTAAAACATAAAATCTCGTCTTTTCATGACTGTAAAGATTTGGTCACACCACGCCAGCCAATACTCAATTCATCTGATGACCACAGAGCAAGACGATCCAACCGCTGGGGCCTGACCTGTGTCCCCCGATCTGGCGTAGCAGCTTACAGAGGGGCGCTCCGGGCACCCACAGGACTGGCACACAGCCCGGCGGGCGCGCTGGATCAGGATCAGGGCACGGAGCAGCCCCGCCGGGCAGAGGCACATTCCCAGAGCCACCTACTCACCACATCCAGGTCCTGGGAAACCCGCCGCCTCCGGAGCTCCTCCATCCTCTCGCACACATCAGAGAAACAGGTGTTGTAATAATCTGCATACTGCTGGGCCAGGTCATCGATGTTCCCCAGCGAGCCGTCCTGGGGGCGAGGAGAGCGGGAGGAAGAAACAGGAAAAGAACAAAGGCAGTCAGTCCACCTGCAACAGGACCCACGGCTTCCGGCGCCCCGTGCGCGCATTTGCTCTAGTCGTGGCTGCTGTTCACTGCGCGGTGAGCAGGTGCCGGGCTAACTTTCACCCGCGAGACCTCTTAACCCTCAGGCTTCCCTGCGGGATGCTGGACCCCTTCCTCACTGTGCGGGGGAACATACAGTGGGTCACCGAAGCTGAGCGCCCGCCCGAAGGTTCCAGGGCTAACAGGCAGAGGAGCCAGGCCTCCACCCCAGGGCTACCTGGTGCCAAGGCCATGGTCTTGAACCCACACCTCCGCCTGCCTGGCAGGGGCTCAAAAGGCACTGTGCCAGGGAGAGGCTCCGAAGGCCCAAGCAGTGGCTGCACCTGAACCTCCTGGGAAGCTTCTGAGAATTCTGCTACCAGGACCACCCCACCCCCAGAAATTCTGAGGAGAACCAGGACACCACATCTGAGACACACCTGTGCTACATCCTCCCAGAGACCCTGAAAAGAACACCCTATCCCATGGGGCGCCTGGGTGGCTCAGTGGGTTAAGGTTTCTGCCTTCGGCTCAGGTCATGATCTCAGGGTCCTGGGATCGAGCCCCACATCGGGCTCTCTTTTCAGCGGGGAGCCTGCTTTCCCCTCTCCCTCTGCCTGCCTCTCTGGCTACTTGTGATCTCTCTCTCTGTGTCAAATGAATAAATAAAATCTTTAAAAAAAAAAAAAAGAACACCGTATCCCTTGAGTTATTCCAAGAAATAGGACTAAAATGCAACAACAGCACACGCTGCAAACTCACCTCGAGAGGAAACCCACCTGTGGCCTGCGCACCTGCTCTGGACCCCACCCTTCTGGGTCCGCACTCAGCTCTGGGGCCCCTTACAGGGGGCCCGAGGCGGGTTTCCTCATCTCCGGTAACTCTGGAGCACCGAGTACCTATCTCACAGTGAGAACTAATGAAGGAACACAGTCCGCCTGACATAGAGGATCATTAGCTCCTAATATTCGCTACAAGATAATGTTTCAGACTACAGTCTTCCGTTTGGGGAGTTGATGCCTAATTGCACGTCTGAACACATTCACGAGGACAAATGCTGCCTAATTTGTAAATTACGCCATTTGTTCCATTCATTCATTCATAGAAACATCTCCCCTCCCCTGTTTACCTCCAAACCCGTCCTTTCTTTGGTACGAATAAATGGTGCTACCAAAACAACCAAAGAAACACAACTCGGAGCGAAGCTTAGAAGGTGCCCACACGTTCCAGTTTACAGAGCACAGTCCTATCACATCACACACAGCAACACTTGTCTAAACCCGCCAAACACGCTCAGATGCAAGTCGGTGGGGGAATTAAGAGTTGTCCAAAAGCCTTTCTGTTGAAGACCTTCAGGCCTTGTCAAGAGACCTGGGTCAGAGCAATCTCTATCCCAGATCTGCATTCACCAATTTTATGCAACCAACGGGCAGGAGAAACAGAAACAAAAAGAAATGTTTTTTGGTTTTTTGTTTTTTTTTTTAAGGAAAAAACGTCTTCTTTTCCCACTAGTAAAATGTTCTCCTTTGAGGTAATTGCCTCCAAATCCCCAGTGCAGAGCTAGGGGCCAGAAGAACTCCTATAAGACCAATTAGATGTTTGAGTTTGAACACGTCTGGCCAAAAGTCATTCCCCATTTGGTCCCCATGTCTGTCTACCTCAGACAACAGGCTGGAAGGACACAGTAAAGGAGCTGGGAGCCTAACCTCCTCTTCAGTAGGTTTACTGTCAAGTTTCCAGTAGGGGAACATGACTAGTCAAGGTGAGATATCTGCTGCTGGGCCTCTGAGGAAAGGGCCAGGGGTGGTCAGCCTGGTCGTCTTTGCTTGACTGCTGTCAAACCACCTGGAACAGAATCACTGGGGAGGAAGGGGGCCAGGCCAGAGCATCTTAAGGTGACGTTCCTGATATATAGCATGATAAATCAAATTATGGTCCCAAGGTTTGCCCTGACTCACCTCAACTCAGTCACACGAACCCTGCCTGTTTCCCCACTTTGTCTAATCTGCCATGAACCCAGCCACTGACGGGACCTTGGTAAACAGAGTGGACCGGCTGTCCTTCCCGTGGGAATCACTCAGGTGACACAATAAACCCCCAGCTTGCCCCCCCCCCCCCCCNTGCTCCCCTGTCCTGCCGGGCTGAGGGAGGAGCTCAGGGCCCCCAGACTGGGAGGCCCAGGGCAGCCAGAAGAGCAAGCAGCAGCTTCCTAGCATGACCGCCCTCCCCTCAGAGCGGCCCTCTGCCACCCCGCCCACCTCAGCCCCAGCACCAGGAGGAACCGAGTCCTGAACACCCGCTCTCCCTCGCAGCCAGTGCTAGGAGGAGGAGCGCACGATGCCCACTGCAGCAGGGCCTGAGTCCACAGCCTGGCCAGCTGCCTTCTACTAACCCAGCACGTCTGCTTACACTTCAGACAAACAAAGTCCTCTGGGGCCCTCTTCTCCTCAAGATCCTCATGTTTCCCTAGTCCCCGCCTCCAGCACATACTGGGAAAGACTGAGGTGCTCCCTTCAAAGTGTGCCCTGGAAGGTGGAGGGCGCAGGGCTCTCTGTCACAGCACCTGCGAACCCGCTTTTATGAGTGACTGCCTGGACCCGGCCACTGCCCACAACTGCTGGGGCCCCTGGAAGCTCCTGTGCCCTTTACAGTCATGTCAAGTCTCTCGAGAAGATGACACTATCCTATCCTCATCCAGAAACGTCTACCTCGGTCCATCCAGGAAGGGAACACACGTCCGCCACCTTTGACCAAATATAAAACCCACATCTTCTAGCTGAGCGAATCTGTGAGAGGCCTTATAGATTACAGCTGCACACCTTCCTATGGCTTGCTATTCTTAAATGGAAATCGATCTCTCTCTCTCTTTCACAGAGGCACTAAGAATTGTACTGTTTTAGCCAAGCCGCTCCAATCTTGAAGTCTGGGTTCTCAAAAATAACCAGCTGAACTGTACAACTTAACACAATCAAGCGCCTTCTTGGAATGATCAAGTCCACTCCAAAAAAATCATAATTATTTCTATAGCTTTGTTCAAATTACCTTCTTTCCCCTTTTTCCAAGCAACACCTTCAAAACCAACTGTTTGCTTCTCAAGTTTCCAAGCTGCCAATCAAAGGTTTTCTGCCGCTAGTGAGAAAGTTTAAGTCCCTCTTTCTCAGTCCAAATCACCCAAGATTCCCCAGTAACTTGGGGCCTGGAAAACATATCTGTTGCTCATAAGAAACTCAACGCAGGCCAGAGACAGCAAATGCTTCACACCCTGCAACGTACTGCATCACCCACTCCTTACACGGCGCTCAGCAGACAATAATTTAGACCACGGTGGCACAGCTGCCTCTCTTTTCCCAAATTGCTTTCCAGATGTGCAAGAAGTCCCCCAAACTTCCATTTTCATCAGTCTTGATGATTTAAATTCCAAGAAAACCAAATGAATAAAAGAATGTGTTTCAGGGCACCTGGGTGGCTCAGTTATAAGTGTCTGCCTTCGGCTCAGGTCATGATCCCAGGGTCCTGGGATCGAGCCTGGCATCGGGCTCCCTGCTCGGCAGGAAGCCTGCTTTTCTCTCTCCCACTGCCCCTGCTCGTGTTCCCTCTCCTGCTATGTCCTCTCTGCAAAAAAA
>LNAC01000165.1:2434825-2458458 GCA_002007465.1 Ailurus styani | reverse complement strand
AAAAAAAAAAAAAAAAAAAAAAGAAGAAGAAAAAGAAAAAGAAAATCTTTAAAAGAACATGTTTCTAAAAAATAGGTCTTGTCTGCCATCTCCAGAAAGGAATCCCGTTCATCCCCATCAGACAGAACCAACGAACAGCCACAAGATCATTTTCTCTTTATTCTCTCAAAATCCATGCTCTTTCAGGACTACCTGGAAACCTTTGCATCGTTTCTGTCCAACCTGTTCCTACTTGAGACAGCACAGAACTATTCAGCCAAATCATTCACTTCTACCAGAAATGTTTGCAAAATCAGTCCGCAGGGAATTTAAATAATGCAGCTGGATGTTTAATAGCAGCACATCTCGTGCATCTTTCCTCTGGGTACGTGCGCTTCGTGTCTCACTCTGCACCCCACGAGGCTGATGTCAAGAGGCACTGATGTTACAGAATGAACTTTGGACCATGACTTTAAACTCTCTCTAAATACAATTATTGAAACACTGAAACAGATTCCTTTTTAAGCTTGTGTTTCTTTTAAGGTGTTCGCTGTTTCTGCTCTAGAGTTATTACTTGCCTAATTTGTTTCACTTCTTAATTTTCCCCTTTGGTTCCCATGCATCAGGCTGAAGCAATATGGGTTCAAGTTTAGGAATGGGGGAAATCTTACTTCCTCAAAAGATTTTTTTTAAGTAAATTGTGAAATTTTGTGCCCCATGATCTTTTTATAAGAATTTTCCCATCTTCATCTTTAAAAAAAAAAAAAAAGAATCCATGCAAATTCAAGTTCTCCTTTCTCTTCTTATTATAAAACCGGGTCACAGCATCCTTCCATTGGGCCACCTAATTCACTTGCTATGGCTTTAAATTAAATCTGTGGTCTCACTCCCAGTGGCAGGTCAACGGAAGACAAATCTTGTGTAATCTTCCCACGAAGCCATAGCATACATTTACACCAAACACTCCTCTTTTATACAACCAACATAAAAATACAGAGATAAGGGGCGTTTGTACCGAACGATTCACATCGGGTAGACTGCTGTTGCCATTAAGGAGAAAAGAAACAGCACTGTTCTCTCAAGAACTGATGAAACAGTCTTTCTGATATTTACCCCAATGTGCTTCTGTCTCTGGGAGAAATGAAAACTAAAAGTACTATGAAAACAAAGCATTTGTATCATTAACTTCTGTTATTTTTGCTCTCTTCTTTCCCAGATGTCATTTATGGTTCAGATATCTTGACAGTCTTTAAGGGAGGAAAAAAAAAGAAAAAGAAAAAAATCCTGAAAATACCAGGAAATACAATGTAATCTGTGTGGTTGTATGCAGATCACATGCAAACGAATGCAAATGAACTTGTGGTCCTGCTATTTTATGTATCTATAAAGACAGAGCCCAGAGGGAAAACTCAATGTGTTGCTCTGAATTCCCAACGCTGAGGGGGGGGAAAGAGAAGTCTCCTGACTCATTTATTTAGTGTCTCTACCTTTTTTGTCTATAATAATAAGTCCATATATATATTGTATAAAAGTATATGCTATATTTACATTGCTCCCTGTTGCTTCGGAGAGGGACAGAGCTACATGTCAGTACATTGGTTCCCTAAACCCACGGAAAGAAATCACTACATGACAACAAAGCCTGATTTCTTGAACGACTTCACAATGTGTTTTCGTTCTTAATTAGCTTGTTTAAAGATTCTGCAGTGATAAACACTTTTAGCAACCTTTCAGGTGAAATTGCTACTACCATAAAAAAGACTTTAATTCTGGTTTCCTTGTTCGACCTCACTGAATCTGTGAGCTGCTGTTACAGGAATTCTCTGCCTTCAGTGCCTGTGGTTCTTGATCACGCCGCTTCAAAGAATGAAGAGGTGGACCAGATGAAGAGTGGTGGGCAGCGGAGCAGAGTTTATTGAGCAAGAGTATAAAGTGCCCAGAGAGGGAGGGGACCCGAGAGGGTTACCCCTGGAGTGTCTCAGTTTAGGGGTTTTTATGAGCTCTTGTGTGGGACTATCTTAAGCCATCAGGGTATGCTGAGTTGTGCCCCTCAGGGCTCTGGTGACGTATCTGTGTACCTATTGGGTTAATGTCTACGTGCTGATGGTCTTTTTTTTTTTTTCCTGACATCCGGGGGTTTATGTGTTAAGTGTCCCTTGCCTGTGATAGGGACAAATGGTCTGTGGTTAAGTGTCTTATTTTAGGATGTTTTTGCAGAAGACACTTCTGCAAAGGCTGCAAAGCAGAATGCTAGCACGCTCTCGTCTCAGCTGCAAAACCGGATGTCAGTGCTGTTCCATCTTAGCTGCCCTGACTCCGTATCTTCTTGTTGGGGACCCCAGCCCTGACTAGCGAACTGTCCATCTCACTCCTAACAATGTCACTGTTTGCACCAGCTCTGTCATTCCATCCTGCCATGTCATTATGGAGAAATTCACTGAATAGATAATGATCTCAAATAGTTTTCTCTGAGGTATCACTCCCAGCATTTCTGCAAGATGGTTGGAGCTGGAATACAGTCTGTCTCAAGAAAAAGTTTTTTACACATGACAACCAAAAATACACACTAAAGGACAATATTAGATCATACTGGTGGTGATGAAAAGGCCCTGGGGGCACACCCACACGGCAGGTGGCTGGTGGGCTGATCTCACATCTTCCACTGCCCCTCTCCAAAAACACCCAGCACTTGCCAGGCCCCATGTCTAATTCTTCCTTTGGCAAATATGACTTTGGTGCCCAAAGGCCCTCACTACTCTGCATCCTGGAGTTCTCTGAGGTCTCTGATTAACATAAACCCGCTCCTGAAGAAGGAAGGGCCCCAGGCAGGCAGCAGTGACCACTCCCTCCTCCCTAGCACTCTCTCAACAACAACAACAAAAAAACCACCCAAAAACAAACAAACAGGGCGCCTGGGTGGCTCAGTGGGTTAAAGCCTCTGCTTTCGGCTCAGGTCATGATCTCAGGGTCCTGGGATCCAGGCCCGCATCGGGCTCCCTGCTCAGCGGGGAGCCTGCTTCCCCCTCTCTCCTCTCTCTCTGTCTGCCTCTCTGCCTCCTTGTGATCTCTCTCCCTCTGTGAAATAAATAAATAAAATCTTTAAAACAAACAAACAAACAAACAAACAAAAACATACACAAAGCCCCAAACCAAAAAGAAACAACAACGACAACTGGGCCATGGAACTTCCATGACATAAGATAATTATTTATAAATACATATATCTACTTCCAAGTACTTACTAATATAAATCATATGTACTGACATTAAAAATGCACACAGAAATAGGCATTTTAATTGAGATAAACACAAGGTTCTAAGTTCTTTCCTATTCCCATTTGGAAAAGCAACTGCAGGGGTATTCCCCCAGCAGATCAAGGCCCATTAGGGCTGCAGCCCATCTAGAGCTGATCCCCCCCAAAACACTGGAATGACACAAAGACAACTAAAATCCACCTCTGTTTCTCACCACCCGAAGCCCTGACGCCGTGGCTGACCTGTAAGAGAAGCTGCTCTTTCCAGTAGATCTACGCACACCCTTGGCTCAAGACTCCCAGGAGGTGGAGGAGATCTGGCAGGACCTAGATTTGCGGTGGGTCCGGGCACCCCCGCACGCCAGCAAGGCAAGGCAGTGGATCAGAGTGATACCACGTGGCAGTCGCCACGGACACCTGCCACCCACCACCAACCATCGGTCTAAAAAATATGGCGGCTGTGATTCCTTTCTGGCTTCCGGGTTGATACAGTGCTAAGCCAGCAGAATCCTAAGATAAATGGAGACATCTGAGACCAGCAGTTGTTGAAATGACATTGCACAGCATCACCCAGAACAGCACAGAAGAGAAGAGAGAAGGTTGGCATACAGCACATGAAGCAAGGACACTGTTTCCTGCAACGTTTGTTTCGGTTACATGTGACCATACTTGATCGCAGTGTAAACTGTATCTTCCGGTGAATATAGGACAAGAAGGACCAAAGTCATTGAGGGCACTTTGCCTCCCAGGAGGCACTCCTGCCAGGACTCCCACTTGGGAGTCTATTCGAGAGCCCCACAGCCCACTGGCCTCTTCCCGACCCTCCTCAGCTCCCCGAGACAAGCAGACGCTTCCCTGAGGCTTTCGCTGCCTTTTTCTCTTCTCGTGCTCCCTGTTTTCTTGGGGAAATGCCACGAGAGGTTGGACAGATCTAACAGAAACAGGGCCTTCTCTTCTCATCTTCCTCCCTCAGGCCCGGTGCAGCCTGCTTGACCCGGGGGTACGAGAGGCTTGAGATTTTGAGCAAAAATGTGATTACCAGAATCTCACTCACAGACGAGTAAAATCTCTAATTACGAGCTCAGAAGGAATCTGGAAAGCTCAGTCTAGGTATGAGAATTCAGTTTCCTGACCATGGACAGGTGTAGCTACAATAAAATGGGATTTTAAAAAAGGCCTCCTCTGTATTCCTCTTAGGGAGTGTGTGTGCGTGATGTCATGTCAGGTATGACGGAGAAAGCGACGGAGGCTAGAAAATCAACATGCTCTTCAATCATCAACACCTAATAGGGTATGTCATTAATTCAAATAATATTTATTGAACACCTATGACCCTACAGGTGTTCTGCTAGATGCTACGTATACAATATAAAATCAAGCAACATGAATGCTTACTATTAATAGAAAAGCAAAGTATGGTCTTGAGTTTATTTTACTGTGGTCATATGGTTAAGTCATGGAAACCTGTTGAGGGTGTTTCCTGCACTGTACACTTTGCGTAAGGTGTTTTTGGAATTAAAGGCTCTGAAAGATCCAATTTGCTGAGCTATCTATCAGTGGCTCAAAAGAACATTTTGCAGGAAGCTTCAGAACTTGAAAATGAAGGGAAATGACTGGAACATTGACAATTTGTTCCAAAAAATTCAAGTACAGATTCATACTCAAAAATGGACATGTGGAATTAGCAGATGGCAACTGCGGACTAAACTCATTTCTCATTTCTAAATTGCTCTGAGCTTAATAGAATCACAGATTTGGAAAGAACAGCAGAGCGAGCTAGATGGGTGGCAACGAATGAGCTAGTTGGGTAGAAATGAAGTCACAATTTCTGACCATATTCACAGATTTTAATGAATATGAATCACACTTTGCACTTTCTCTGGCACATAATCATGAGGATATGAGCATTCTCAAGCATTTGGCCAATGATGACCTGATGGGTGGGGGGAGGGAACTAACTGATCTAGAATATTCCTAGAAATTTGGAAATGATGACTCTCAAAACTATCCTGAAATTTCTGGTTGTTAAACCTTGTACAGTATTTCAGTTTGTTGTATTTTAAGAAAATTCTGTTCTGCTGTGGCTTGGGCAGAGAGTCAGGAGGGTGATAATAAATGGAATCAGAACTAGACTTGACCGTCATGGCTGATTTCCTTAGAGAGATTAGGAAGTCCTGGTGACCTGATCAAAACTGACGAAGAGGATTCATGCTTATAACCATTCACTGTTAATTAAATCCTTTTTTGGTGATGCTACTAAAGTTCCACATTTTTAAGAACTGGTAAGTATTGTCTAAATAGTGTCATCAATAAAAATTCACATGGCCAGCAAGCCTTGGGACACTGACCAAATGGCCCATAATGAATACTTGGATGGCCCTAACTTCTACTTTGATAACTCTCTAAACTCTTTCTCCACCTCCTTAGCTGCCGATAAATGCCCATGCCTCCTCTTCCTCGTATTCAGTATGAACCCTCCAACTGCCCACACTCTCATGCTGGATTCCAGCACTCCAGAGATTAGCCTCAAGCAGTGCCCCCTACACCAGATGCTCAGGGGTCATTCACTTACCCTCAAAGAGGTCACTATGTCGAGTAGAACTCATTATACTAACGTGTCATAAATAAGTCAATGTTAGAATAACATCGCTTCTCTAACACCTCTCCGTGTCTCAAGTGTCTCAGAATGTCTCTCCATCTTAATCCTAGCAGTGTTTCAAATGGTGGACAAAACTTCCCAGCTACTCACCCAGCTACTCACCCTCTCTCCAATCTCATCTCATTTACAAACCCCGCTCTAGATCCCATGCCCACTGTGACCTTTAACATACAGGTCTTGAAAACCATAAATGTCTCCCAGTGAGGATTTGACAAAGTCAGTCTGTTGCATATAATACAAAATGAGAGGCTTTTTATCTGAACTGTCTGCCTCTCCAGACTTGTCCCATGGCTCCCACATCCCTAGCCATACACCAGTTTGAGCCAGACCAAACTAGTCCATGCAGCACACTATCATCCCAGCTCCTCTATGCTGTTTCTTCTGCCTGAACACCTTCTTCCACCCTACTGACCCTACAGACAGCAGCCCATCCTTCACAATGGACTTGGCATGACATGGGGACTTCTCACTGCATCACTGCCAATCATGCATTCCACCTGTGACTGGAGTGACCTGATGTCTGCAGTCTGCTTCAAAGCCATGGAGGGAGGGGGAAGAGGTGGATGCAGGTAGAGATGAAACAAGATGGCCCACAACTGATTAACAGTAATGCTGGAACATGGGGGGGGGTTCTTTAAAATATGCGACTTTGGTGTCTATTTGAAGTTTTCTCTTCTAAGGCATCTTTTAAAGTGACTTTTACTTGCTTACATGGTCGTTACTCCCAGAAGACTTCAAAGTCCTTGAAAGCTGGAGCTGGGTCTTACTCATTTTTGCAAGCTCAGCACCTAACACCATCACAATGACACTTGGCCATTACCTTACCTAAGAAGTATCTATCTGAAGAAGGAAAGAAGGAAGGAAGGAAGGAAGGAAGGAAGGAAGGAAGGAAGGAAGGAAGGAAAGGTCGGTCAACAGAACTGACTCGCACTTCCTGAGGGTTCCATAATATTCATTCAGCATTTTCATACATAATGATGAGCTTTTAGTCTCAGTCTCTGTCCCTGCCAACCTTAGAGCAGTGAGTCTAGTGAGTGAGACATTCGAACATGAAATACATCATTTGAAATAAGAACAAATGAAGAATGAGGCGAAGGGATGGGGAATATGTTTCCAGGCAGAAGGGATGACAAATACATATAATTTGTCTGAAACAACCTCACCTGTTCCAAGAGGAAAAGCTACCCCATCAGTTGGCTGAAGAGTCAGCGCGGAGGTGTGCAGGACAGAAAATAGGAGAGAAAGAAGGAAACTCAAGCGGACAAGTCTTCATGTGCCTAACTGATTCCTGATTATTTCCATTTACCGCTGACCATTCTTAACATGTTGATGGGCATGGATCTCTTTGGAATCCAATGGAAGATTCTTACACCAAAAAGATTAATGGGGGAAATTTCCTTGGTGCAAGGGGCTCAAGGTCACTAAAGTCTCACATTCTTCTCACATCCTGACAGAAAAGGCAAGTGTTTGGAAATGACCCTATAAAGAGGCACAGAAGACATGAGAACCACGTCGGCTTGAACCCTCCCCATCCAGTCCCCACCAGGGAGACCAGGAGGAAAACACACCTGGCATGCTGCTGGGGCAGGTGGTGTCAGAGAGCAAGTACGAGACCAAGGCTGTGCCCAAGGAAACAGGCACATTCCCTCGGTGGGAACGAGCTCCGATGAGCCCAATGGAAACCTGCCTGTTCCTCTACACTGGACGCTATTTTAGGGCCCTTCGATCACGTGACACCAATTGGGTGGTTTCTTTCCAAAGTCATGGAGAAACCCGTTCTCCTAATGCCCTGGAAAAACTCCAAGTAATCCAAAACAACTCTTCACCTCACACTTAACCCTCCTCAGCCACATTGCACGACCTAGCTTCCAACACCTGCTCTTCTGTCCCTCCCCTTGAGCTCAATCAAGGACACTCACAACACTCCGGTCTAAGGACTTCATGTAGGGACTCAAAAGCCTGCGTGTGGATGTGGGGTAAATGAGAAACCTGCTGGCTTCACCCTGTGCACACTCTGACCTGTAACCTACAGGAAAAATCAGAGTCAGAGAACGTTAGCCGCGCAAAATTCTCTTTCTTGTTCCAGGCACACAGGTGAGTATTATCAGGATTTGGATTTGGGTGTCTGTCTATCTATGGATATAACCATATAAAACAGTACATGACATGAAGGTCTACTTTTATTTCAATTCTTTGGGAAGAAAAGCTCTTTCCTAACCACACCATTTCCCCTCAAGATGATCTCTTTTCATCATAAAAGACTTTTCCATTTGCCAAGAATATAATGTGGAAGATCTCTGAGAAAGCATCTTTAGCACATGGATCTTTTCTTAGTCCTAGATGAAAAACATCTTGGAAGTTGAGAATGAAATTTGTTTTGTTCCACATTCTATATAGAGGTTACAATGTAAACTTGACAGGCATCTTAGGCCTAAAAGCAGGCAAAAAAGTAAAAAGCCCACCTGACACGAATTCACATCATTCTGCCGAGCCACTTATCACTAGAATGAAAATGTTCATTTTTCCAATTTGCTCACAAGCTGAGAACTTACTAACATCACTACTGGCTTTTTTCATAACGTCTAATGTTTACATTTCTAACGTGTAATTTTCCTTAAAGAGCAATTCACTTCTACTTAAGAATGAACATTTTTACATACTTAACAGCCACATCTTGTTACTCTTAACAGTTTCATAGGTCAGTGTTTGTGGGAACACAGTCCCTGCCTCCTTCTAATCCAAACGATTAGATTTATAGGCTAATCACATGTCTACCACCTACCCAACCTTTTTCATGCTCATCCATTGCTCTATAAAAAAAGAGCAATTTCACTTTTTCTCTCTGTGATGTGGATAAGATAAATTTTTATTTTAATTGTTTGTCACATTGTGGGGGAAAAGCCTACCCAAGAAGTGTACTAACAAGTCTCTTAAAGGGTCCCCTAGCTGTGGTTTTTGATGCTGACTCGGTCAGGATGGGCTGTGTTTTTCCACTGGCAAAGCACAATTCAACAGCTCCATTTTATACTGGGAAATCAAACACCCGACTGCGTCCCCGCACCCCAGGCACCCTCTAAACACAGCGGTCGGCGAAATCGTGATTGAACCTAAGTCAGATCCTTGGCTCTCTACTCAAAAGCCTTACTCACACTCCAGTCCCCCTCAGCGTAAAGGCCGCGGGCCCCCCTCCCCTGTGAACTGAAAGGTCCACAGCACCTGTGCCCACCCCCACATCTCATGCTCCATCTGGAGCCCCTCAGGCTCACCGCCTGGCCACACCGGCTACCCGGCTTCTCCTCCGACCCTCCAAAACCTGCCAGCTAACCCAGCCTGCGAACTTGCTCCTCTCTTCCCTCACCGCTCTTCCCTCCCCTGCCACAGAAGCCACTCAACACCCGCTTCCCCAGTGTCCCCTAGCTACAAGGGCGACCCGCCTCTCAGGCAGAGTCTCTGACTCCATCCTCTGCCTACTCTTCTCCTCTCCACTTCTTATCCGAACTCGTTTGCATGTAACTCATGTCTGTTTTAGTCCCGTCCCCTACCTGAAGTGTAAAAAGTCCCTAAGGGCAGAGATTTTTCTAAGTTTTGTTCACCGCTTAGTGCTCAGGACTGTGCCTAGAAAAATCCAGTATAAATTTACTGGATCAATGAATGAATGGAACGAAACTGTCAATCAACAAGCACTGTGCCAGGCACTATGCTCAGCCACTTGGGAAGAGGAATATAAACAATTTATATATTGCTTTATGTTCTGATTTATTTTTCTCTCGGTAATGGATCGACTCTTCAGTTCTCAGACTTAAAAGTAACTGGCAAGGTTTAATTTCTAAAACACCCATGACTTCATCATAATTTAAAAAGCCAATATTAACTATGCCAGTGCCTTCTGTATGTGTACCATCCTGTTCTCTTTGTACACTTTCAAAAGAAACAAATGGAATATATAGTTCAAGGTGTTAATTACATAAGCTTATTAAAAACAAACTCCTAAGAGGTGTTGGTTTTAACACTTAGCACTTTTATGTTTATGTAGTTTATTAGTTTTTAAATGTGAGAAAGTCAAATGTAGTAAGCATAATATTGCAAAACAGCCACTACCCAGGGAAAATTATTTCACCTACATAGACAAGCCTTTCAAAGAACTAGCTCTCGGCTGCAAGTTTGAAAGTGAAAGAACATGGCAGCAGAGGCAGGTTTTTATATGACAGTGTTTCTGAATTCATGGTGATGCTGGGCTTCCTTATGCAATGTGCAATCACGTAATTTGCAATTTAAGCATTTTCACAAAGTCCGAAAAGAAGTTCCTGCAGTATTCCATTTTGTAAAAGTGAGTGAGGGCTATGTCAAGACATTCTCTGTATCTATCTAGGTTATAAATAAGCTAGTTTGAGGACTCCAAATACTTCTTGGTATTGCATTTAGAAAGAATGTTCTGTAAACTCCTTGTGGGGAAATTGGTTCTGTTAATGAATAGCCCAGAAAAAGACCTTCTGACCTCCACCGGCAAACCAGATCATAAATGCAGATAATGAAGATTCTCAAAAGGCCATTTAGAGTTAACCGTTCGCCCACTGCAGGTTCTTCACCACCTTCCTGGTCCCAGAAGGCAGGTGTTGGGAAAACTGGTGAGGAGAAGGCTCCCTGTCCCCATTCCTGCCTTTCCTTATTTGGGAGCGCCAAGAACCTAAAGCACCCTTGCTCTGTGCCTCGACTGAGGTCAGATCCTGTTCCCACCTCCCTGCAGACAAGCATGGCTGCAGAAGCCTGATGTGACAGCACAGGCAAAAATGCAGAAAAACCAAATCGATTTTCCATAGAAATATTACAGAAAAATATCTAAAAAGGCATGCCAATATACTTCAACCTCGCTTCATTTTTTCCAAAACATCTGCCCAGTGACAAGAGGGTCTTCTCCTCCAGTCCCCTCTTGATGGCAACAAAACCCCCAACAGGCATAAAATATGGAAGAAAGAAGAGAATTACAGCCATTCCATGAGGCTGGCACTCTGGCGGCAACTTTTAAGGAGATGACCAAGGAGAGATACTCAGCGGGAGGCACTCGGCAATATACTTCACCCATTGTTTTCTCATTATAACATTTCGTTTGCTGTTTCATTCTTGTGTTGACGTCTTCCTTGAAGAATACCTTACTAGGCCGGGACATATTTTTTGACAAGAGACCCTAAACATCTCCAGAGAGAGAATTTAACAGAAGGAAACCAAGATGGCAAAAGACAAGAAAAGGAAAAGCCTGGGGTCAGAACATTCCAATGTGGGTAACTCAAGGACTAGAATGCGCAACTAATGTTTACAAACTTTCCACAGACTGTTTCTGTGTGAATTTCCTCCTGACTGAACATCTTGCCAACTACCCTTGACTCTCCAATAATTAATCTACTTGTTTCTTAGAAGTGCACTGGACTTTGTCCATATTCCACAACCTGTTTTTTAATCAAAGATGTCAAGATATATTTAAAAGATCTCAGAATACTTTGTCTAGGAGACGTGTGAAGGATCATTTGGTCTATCCTTACAACCCTTCCTCACCTCCGCCTTCTCTTCATAAAAGAAAAAAAACATGCTGCTTGTCATTAAGAAATTATTTTATCTACTTTGGTGGAGGATTTTCTTGGTTTGGTTCCATTTAGGGTTTCTTCCTCTTTGTTGGAAAAGGAAAAGAACCAGTCTGGCACCAAAAGGCAAGTTATTATATTTCCTTGTGCCTTGGAAGTACCTGCCCACAGGGCAACGAGGCCTAATAAATGAGACTAATAAGCCATGTAGAACGCTCAACACAGTATCTGGCACCCAGAACGCAATAAATAATTGCTTTTGTCACTAATAATCGCCACTGTCACTACGATGTTCTGGAATATCATGACCAAACCTGGGTTGTCGGCTGAAAAAATTTCGCCGTGTCAGAATGAAATCATCTTTGTCCAAGTAGAAACAGTTTCAGTGGGTGAAGCAGATATGACTACGGATAGTAAGATGGAGAAGCCGAGAAACCAGTGATAAACCCCAAATCCAAAACGGCCTTTTCCTCATTCACAGCAGAGGCATTTATGTACAGGCACATCCTGCCTATGCTGCACATTCCCTCAGTGTTTGTACAGCCGCTCTGCCTGGCATGCATCTGATTCCCGATCGGCTCCCACGTGCACCTTCGGGCGCCCTCCCCAGCACGGATCAGCTTTGCCAGGCCGATGTGCGGTCTTCTTACAATGCGGTGCACCTGGAACTCGGCCGTGCCCACCACAAGGTCGCACACGTAGAGATTTTTTTTTTTAAAGATTTTACTTATTTATCTGACAGAGAGAGAGAGATCACAAGTAGGCAGAGAGAGAGGAGGAAGCAGGCACCCCACTGAGCGNTTTTTTAAGATTTTACTTATTTATCTGACAGAGAGAGAGAGAGATCACAAGTAGGCAGAGAGAGAGGAGGAAGCAGGCACCCCGCTGAGCGGAAAGCCCGATGTGGGGCTCGATCCCAGGATCCTGAGATCATGACCTGAGCCAAAGGCAGAGGCTTTAACCCACTGAGCCACCCAGGTGCCCACATGTAGAGATTTAATAAAAGCTCAGTAATCTTCCAGACCAACAGCGTGGAGCTTCATGCAACATACCTTTAAAATGACCTGCTTTTGTTACGTTTGACCAAGTTTGTAGAAACTGCTGACACTAGAATCTGGCGTGCGGGTGGCTCAGTTGGTTAAGTGTCTCACTTGGGCTCAGGTCATGATCTCTAGGTCCTGGGATCGAGCCCCAGATAGGAGCTCTAGGTCATGTCATGTGGCCCACTCAGCAGGGGTCTGCTTCTCCCTCTCCCTCTGCACCTACCCCTACTTGTGCACATGCACTCACTCTCTCTCTCAAATGAATAAAAATCTTAAAAAAAAAAAAAAGAATCAGGCATGTGCGCATGTGTGTTGGGGAGGCTAGAAGGATGAGTTGGGGAGGAACTAATATCTACTGAACATCTACATGGCTGTATTATGTAGCTCAGGTGTTCCTGCACGTTATTTCACTTAAAACATATGAGACATAATGTGGGTTATACGAACAGTACCATGCTAGGGAGGGTGTAGACGCTCAGAGAGGTGATGGATGTGTCCACCGTCACTTGGCTATGAAGCGCCGACCCAGGCTTCAAATCCATGATGACCTGCTCCAAAACCTGACTTCATTCCAGAAAAATGGGCTTGCAGCAGTTCGGTAGACAGCAAACCTAAGCTAACCTTACCGCAGATTTAAATCATACAGCCATCTCCTGAGGCCTCCACACAAGACGGCCCCACCCAGTACGTTTTTTAAATAAAAATGAGCATCAGTTAACAGAGCAGGAGTCCCGAGCTGCAGAGGCGTCCCGCAGAATAATTCACTCAACCACGTATGAGGAAACATAACGTGGAGGCTTGGCCAGGCCAAACACATTGGCACGTCATCCAATCCGTCCCTTCTTCCTGAGGCTGAGCCCGCCGCGGACCCAGGAGCCCTCCAGTGACTGGCCCCGTGGCACCGCGGGATATGCTGGGGCTTGGAAGTGTTGACACAGCTGCTCTAGGCCCCAGGGGGTGGGGGGGGTGCTTCTCCCAAGCTTTGCATCCCAGTACCACGAGCGAGCATGAAATGGGAAAAAGAAGCCCCGTGGGAGGGAGACACAAATCCAATCCGCCGCCACCCCCCAACACACACCCCTTAATGTGGGCAGGAGAACGGGCCTTGGAACGTACAGACTGGGAAGGGTGGACCCAAGATCGAGGCCTGACCTCAGCGCAGCTCCCAGAGGGCAAAGTGGGCTACGTGTCATCACATCCTGGTTAAGCCTGGCCCACCCTTCACCAGGACAGCTTCCTGAGGAAATCCTGCCGCCTACAGAGAAAGGGGTGGCTCAGGCAGAGGATGTAAACAGGAGCAGCACTGTTTTGTTCTGGGGCCTTGCCCACCCGAGCAGGGCCTCTGCTGAACAGTTTTTCGGCAGCAGAACAAGTAAAAAGCCAGGCTTGAGAGATGGCTTGATTGACCTGGATTTGCAAGTCAAGAATGTGCGAGGTTTGCCCCAGCTGAGGATTGCTATAAGGACCAAGCTGTTCACTCCTAAGCTCTCAGCTTAAGAAAAAACATTTACAATAAATAACAGTAAGACTCACCGTACTTTCCCCCATTTTTATTTCATTTCAAGTTAGTTAACACACAGTGTTAATATCAGTTAGAGGATTATTAGGTAATATTAGTTAGTTCGGGTGTTGAATTTAGTGATTTGACACTTACACACAATACCCGATGCTCGTCATAAAGTGCTCTCCTTGATCCCCATCACCATTTAATACACCCCCCCATCACCACCAGTTTGTTCTCTATAGTTAAGAGTCTGTTTCTTAGTTTTCCCTCCCCCCGCCTTTTTCATTTGTTTTGCTTTTTTTTTTTTTTAAGATTTTATTTATTTATTTGACACAAAGAGAGATCAGATCACAAGTAGGCAGAGAGGCAGGCAGAGAGAGAGGAGGAAGCAGGCTCCCCGCTGAGCAGAGAGCCCGATGTGGGCCTCGATCCCAGGACCCTGGGATCATGACCTGAGCCAAAGGCAGCGGCTTTAACCCACTGAGCCACCCAGGCGCCCGTGTTTTGCTTCTTAAATTCCACACGCACACACGTATTCTTCTGCAGGTTCCCTAGCCAAAGGTCAAAAAGCTTCACGGTCCAGAAGAAGCCTACTCAGGTGTGCACCCACCTGGCTGCGGAGGAAATTCCAGACTCAGCACCATGTGCCCCGGGGAACGGATCCGGGTGCCTGGCACACGGAAGACACTCAACAGATGTTTAATGAATGCAGACGCTGAAGTGGGAAAATCCCTCCAGCGGCCACACACGCACATGCGAGAATATCCACGCGCACCAAGAGCACAGCGTGAAAAATTACAGAAGAGGAACGAAGGCAAGAGAATGCGTAGAGAGGATGTTGCTCTTCCCCACGCCCATCCCCTCTGCTTAAATCAACGGCAACCACTCTATCCCGTTTGTGCTTCTCCTTAGAAATTCTCTTTAGGACAAGAGGAGTCCCGAGGCTACTGGGGACCCACACCCTTCTCAAGATGAAACTCAAAATGTCAAACACAGGACTCTGACAGACATTCTATCCTCTGCTATCTTAATAAATTCAGGCTCCAGGGAACCTAATGCAATTTTTGTTCATTATACTCCAGTGTAGAAAACTGTCTCCCCTTTCCCTATCCTGCCCATCTTCCTGTCCGCCATCTTGCCAGTCACAGTCACACAGAAGGAAGGACGCTGCTGGCAGGCAAGCCAGAACCTGGCCACCACAGACACTGCCACATCTCCAGGGTGGCAATGGCTCACAGCTCTTCTTAGGAAAGAGGAATATTTAAAAATGCAATGAAGATTCACATACACACTGGAGTGTGGTAGAAACCACCATGAGCTGTGAAGCCAGAATTCCTGGGTGTATGTCCCAGCTGCAGCACTGTGTGACCACGGACAAATACCTAACCTCACTTGGCCTAATCTGTAAAATGGGGTGGCGAGGACAGTCCCTACATCTCATCTCACAGGGCTCTGTGAGGCCCAAGAGACACATCCACACATAACATTGAGCACAGTGCCTGCCACACAGTAAGCACTCAATACACCTTAGCAAGTATCACTAAGTACCAAAATTTGAGAGTTAATTGTGTAAACAAAGCTGTAGGACAGCTCTATCTGTCAAGCACTTTATTTTTAGGAACAGCACCACAGAGGTATTTGAGATTTTTGAGCATTTAATTAAGTCTGACACAGTTATCCCCCCCAGTGAGTTTTGAAATACAAAGCTCCATTTAAATATTATTTGGAATCCTACCTCTAAGTACCAGACACTGCATGTGTGTTAGTGTTATACCAACTGAAGGTACCAGCACAGGAAGAGATCTCTCCCCTTTGCCATCAACGATCATTTGCGATTTGCTGCCTTTCATCCACACAGTGGATTCTACCACGACCACAGGGTCTGATGTTAGGGCCTTCTTTTCTCAAGCACCTGAGAACATCCTGTCTGCCCACAGGGGTCAGTGAGCACCAGGGTACGTCAAGCCAGCTGCCAAGTTTCACCATGTCTCTCATACGCATTCTCTCAAATCCACCCCTTCCATGACCTTGTCCCCGTTCCTATCATCTCGGCATGGAAACCTGCATCGCCATACCACCCTCTGCTCTGAGGGACAAGTCTCCACTGCCTCCTGCTGACAGAGCTGGCGGTGAGTGACGTGAGTGATGGGGCCTCTCGCACCACAGCCCCTTCCAGGACGGGTGAGGACTCTGGCCCATTCTAGAGGCCCAGCTGAGAGGGCTGTGGGGTTGGGGAAACAGGATGGACTGCCCACCTCTGTGCCCCTCTGGTCCTAATTAAATTTCCCAAGTGGACTTCCTCACAGTAAAGAGGACGTCATCGTAGTCCAGTCTGCTGGCAGTTTTAAATTCTCACTGTAAATTAGCTGACTGACATTGGGTTTGCCTCGATTCCCCACTCTGACCCTCACAACCAGAGACAGTCTACCTCGATGATCAGGCAAAACCTAAATGTCATCTTCAATTCTCTGCCCTGCTAACCACCAGCCCAAATTCAGAGGCTCTACCTCCAAACCTAGTCTGTATCTGTGTGCTTCTCTCCAACTCCTGGACCACAGACTGGTCCAAGCTACCCCCACCTCATTACAGTCCATTTTCCATAATACTGTCAGTGATCTTTAAGAAATATAAGCTAATTTAAGAACTCCAATGGGGGCGCCTGGGTGGCTCAATGGGTTAAAGCTTCTGCTTTCGGCTCAGGTCATGATCTCAGGGTCCTGGGATCGAGGCCCGCATCGGGCTCTCTGCTCAGCAGGGAGCCTGCTTCCCCCTCTCTCTCTGCCTGCCTCTCTGCCTACTTGTATCTCTCTCTCCGTGTCAAATAAATAAATAAAATCTTTTAAAAAAGAACTCCAATGGCTTCCAATCATGTTTAAAATAGAACCCTGACTACAGCCAATGTCACCTGGCCTGAATGTCTCTTTAACCCTCTCAAATCTCTGATGCTCTCCAAACAATAATCATTTTGGCCTTGCTCCTATTCCTAGAATTCACCAAGTTCATGCCCAACTTAGGGCCTTTGAAGTTCTCCCTGGTTCAAAGAGTGCTTCCCTCCTTCTCCATTCCAGCTCATTCTCAGCTCCTTCCTTGACCACTCTATTTATATCTGGCCATGTAATGTTAACTAACTAAAATTTTTAAAAAACATAAAATATAGCCAGGAAACCAAACTGTTTGTTCAGCCTCCAAGGAGTTGATGGCTTTGTACAGAAGAAACTGCACAAATATACCATGTATTTATATAATCATATTAGAGAACAGGTTTATACCTTGCTTTGTTTCACAATGAATTTGAGATAGCAATTCAAAATAATAAGCGATAAAAATCTTAAAAATGGGGGGCTTGGCTGGCTCAGTTGGTGGAGCAGGTGACTCTTAATTTCAAGGTTCTGAGTTCAAGCCCCACACTGGGTATAGAGATTAGTTAAAAATAAAATCTCAAAAAAAAGTAATAAATGATAAACACTTTTTTTAAAAAAGATTTTTATTTATGTATTTGACAGAGAGACAGCACAAGCAGGAGTGGCAGGTGGAGAGAGGGAGAGGGAGAAGCAGACTCCCCACTGTGAGGGGCCCGAGGCGGGGCTCCACCCCAGAACCCTGGGATCATGACCTGAGCCGAAGGCAGACACTCCAATGACTGAGCCACCCAGGCGCCCCAATGATGAACACTTTTTAAAGAGGCACAAGTAAAGAAAGAGGCATGACTTATCCATTTTCCATGGTTTAGCTCAAAAGAACTCAGTTCCAACATGGTCATCCCTCCAAAGGATACACAGTTCTGTACGCTGTAGGGCAGATTCTCTCTCAGAGAACCGCAATCAAAAAGAGGAGCCACAGACATGGATAAGGCAGTATGAGAAATCCCAAACACCCAGAATCAGGATTAAGAGCCACCTGAGAACTCCACAATCCATCAGGGCCCATTACATAGATGACGAAGAGGAAAGATGAGAACTTAACTTGGACAAGAGTACCTCAGTGGAAGCCTCATTTTCATTCGTTTTGAGAAATGACAAAGTCCAGGCCCAAACTTAAATACCCGTCAAACTTATTATACAAAGTCCAGGCATTTCAAGTCAGATACTTCGAAACCTGCCATCACACCCCCAAGTCCTGACAAACCATCCAAGTGAATAAACTTCCTTCTTATTCCGTCTTATGCTTCATTCCTTCTCAACATCTAACACCTTCTTGTGCTTATACAATACAACTAACTTCCTGGGCACAGTCTCTGCCTTTCCTAAACATCCCCTCCTCAAAAAACTATCCCTGTAGGGGTTATTATCCAAATTATATAAAGAATTATACAACACAACACCGAAAAAACAAATAATCTGATTAAAAATAGGCAGAGGACCCGAACAGATATTTTTCCAGAGGAGATATACGAATGGCCAACAAATACATGAGAAGCTCAGCACCACTAATCATCAGGGAAATGCAAATCGAAACCACAATAAGATATCAACTTATACCTGCCAGAATGGCTAGAATCAAAAAGACATGAAATAACAAGTGTTGGAGAGGATGTGGAGAAAAAGGAACCCTCTTACACTGTTGGTGGGAATGCAAATTGGTACAGCCCCTGTGGAAAACAGTTTTGAGGTTCCTCAAAAAAATTAAAAATAGAAATATCATATGACCCAGTAATTCCACCAGTGGGTATTTACCCAAAGAAACCAAAAACATTAATTGGAAAAGTTACATGCACCCCTGTGTTCACTGCAGCATTATTTACAATAGAAAAGATAAGGAAGCAACCTAGGTGTCCATCAACAGATGAATGGAGAAAGAAGATATCGTACAAATATACAATGGAATATTATTACTCAGCCATAAAAAAACAAATGAAATCATGCCATACACAACAACATGGATGGGCCTAGAGGGTATTACGCTAAATGAAATAAATCAGAGACAAACACTACATGATTTCACTTACATGTAAAATCTAAAAAACAAAACAAATGAATGAACAAGCAGATGATTGCCAGAGAGGAGGCAAGTAGGGGGATGGGATAATGGGTGAAGGGGAGAGGGAGATATCGGCTCCCAGTTATGGAATGAATTAAGTCACAGCGATAAAAGGTACAATGCAGGGCATACAGTCCATGGCACTGTAACAGTGCTGTGTGGTGACAGATGGCAGCCACACTTGTGAGCACAGCACAATGGACAGAGGTGTCCAATCCCTACGCTGTCCATCTGAAACCAATATAACATTACGTGTTCAACTACACTTCCATTAAAACAAATTATTTCATTCTTTCTAGCCCAACCTCTCCTTCCAATGAAGCTCCCTTTAACTGAATCACAACAGCAAGGGGTAGCAGGACCTCCAAGGTGAAGAAAGTAAGGAAAGAGCATTTGGATTCCTAACAAGAACTGCAGTCATGGGGGGGAGGGGGGAGGGGGAAGACAACTACAGTGCTGTCTCTCTCATAAAATCCTACAGCAGGAGAACCAACAGCATCGTAGTAGAGAGCATGAGGCACCCCAACGGGTCTCAGGAAAAAATAAAAAGATGGTAAGAATGTGATCCAGCAAAAATGGCACACAAGCTGTAACTACAAACGAATGATACAAACAGTGGGCGTGAAAGCACATGTGGAGAAGAGAAATACTGACTTTGCCGTGTCAAGCGACCTACTATAAAAACAGTCCAGAATTGTTAAATCATTTGACAGGGGAGCAGACAGCCAGGAACTTGTCTGGTCAAAATGGGACAGAGTGAAAGACTTGGAGAAAAGGATTTTGCTAATCATAGAATGTTCTCTCTTTTGTAAATATTGACACCCTTGACTTTGTATGTCATTTTTACTCTTTTGCAACAGTTTCTGCTGTCAGAACTCTCGGGCACGGTGCTCATGCTAACCCTGTGTTCCCTCCAGCCCCTGTGCCAGCAAGCCAGTCTATGCCGGGCACAGCCACCGGCCTGAATTAACTCTTCTCACCTTGACCTCGCATCAACAGAAATCTTCCTTTTGGTCTTGAGTCATTTCCTGCCCCAACTATAGCAATTTCTGCTTTTGTGGTCTTCTTAAATATTGAATCATAAACTCTAAATGTGGTCAGGACAGCCAACTTTTGCATTTCAACTCCCACGCTACACTAACGTGTCTGCACCCACTTTTTTTTTTTTTTGCCCATTGCTGAACTTGATTCCAAGTTAGTGATTGCATTGCCGTTCTTCTAAGGGCCTACACTCAGGTCCATGCACTCTCTCCATTGACTTTCTGGGGCCCTTTGGTGAGTACATGCCCAGAGGAAGGGGTGGCAGCTGGGGGCCATCTCTGAAAACTTTGGGGGCTTTCTTCTTTCATGACCATGAATCATCTTCCTTCTCAGTCTTAACTTTAAAACTTTCCTTTTCCTCTGCAAATCAGAAGCTTAATAGGATGTCTGCTGGGCTGCGTAACAGCCTCCAAAGGGAAGTGATGAAGGTTTTGGCTTGAATCATTGAACTTGAGTTGGAAAAGTAATCTACGGTAATGTACCACAGGGAGCAGTCCCTTCCTAACATAACAGGATGGGCTAAAGATGATCTAAAAAAAAAATTTACTTTTCTAACCACCCATTTTTATTTTACTTTACAGAGACATTTCTGTGAGAGCATTTATTCTGAACGAAGGGTGAAGATTAAAACAAATTTATTCAAGTCTGAACCTATTAGAATGAAATGTCCTGTAAGATTTTAATTAAAATGTCCTGTGAAGAATCCATAGGGAATACAATCTAAATCATTTCCACTTTCTCCATATCCACTCTTATGTTCATTCTAAACCCCCAGCGATCTAGCAAGGAGTGATTTCTGACTCCCCAAATCCTGCACCACAGCAAGGATGCCTCCGCGGTGCTGCACAGCCTCACTGACCAGGCGGTAAAGTGGTACCAGGAGGCATCTCAAACAGAGGTCAACATTTTCATCCAGAAACCTCTATCCCTCCTTCCCTAACACAGCCCTTATGGAATACAGGTTTTCCTAGCCTTACGATGGGGCTGCATCCCAATAAACTCATAGTAAATGAGTCGATTTATCCTAAGTTGAAAATGCACTGCATACGCCTAACCTACTGCACATGAGAGCTCAGCCCGGCGGCCTCAACACCGACATCAGCCAGTGGAGGGGCAAAGTCATCTAAGACAAAACCCAGCTTATGATAATGGGCGAGCAGCTCATGTAACTTATCGTATTCATACTGTACTGGAAGTGGAAAATGGAATGAATGCACAGAGACAGGAGAGCTCTGAGGAGACTGGCTGTTTACCCTCGTGATCAGCGGGGGAAGGGGAGCTGCGTCTGAGCAGGCCCGCGGCGGGGCTGTACCACAATACCGCCAGGCCAGCAAAAGACCAAGATTCAAAGCAGGGGTTCTGATGGAGTGCAGATCACGTTTGCACCACCGTAAAGTCAAAAAAGTCATTAGGTTGAACCATCAGAGGCTGGGGCTCACCTGTACCATAATTCATCTCCCTCTCCCTGGACTGGAAGGATTGAGGGCAGAGAATTCCGAGGGTGAGCCCAGAGGATGAAGCAGGAGAAGCCGGGGCTTATGGCTATCGCCAACATCCCTTTGGGGCCATGGAATCCCATCCCCTCACAACCCTGGCAAAGATGCCAGCATCTCTGACACCCCCCACCCCAGCTTATCTGCCCTGTCCTAGAAGTCAGTTCAAGAAATCTAGCGTCCATGGCACGTGATCCTTACTGAGCTAAGATTTTGCCCTTCACACAGTCTCCCGACTCTGTCCTGGGCAGTGGCTGGGATGGGGGGGGAGGGCACGGCAAAGAAGTGTGGTGCTCTTTGGAGGACTAACTCAATTCCACCCCCTTCAGCACGAAGATGCAAAGCTTTCTTAAGTCTTCGTTTCCATCACCCACACCCACCCTTCTCCTCCCTTCCATCAAAATATAGACACAGCTGACCCGTGAACAACATGGGTTTGAACCGTGCAGGTCCACTTACATGCAGATATTTTTCTTTGCTAAGTACAGGATAGTACCATAAATGCATTTTCTCTTCCTTCTCATTTTCTAATAACGTTTTCTCTTCTCTAGCTTACTTTATTATAAGAATACAGTACATAAGGGGCACCGGGGTGGCTCAGCTGGTTAAGCGTCTGCCTTTAGACCCTGCCTTTAGGATCCCAGGGTCCTGGGATCGAGCCCCGCATCAGGCTCCCTGCTCCGTGGGGAGTCTGCTTCTCCCTCTCCCTCCTCGCCCCTTCCCTCCCCCCCCAGACTCGTGGTCTCTCTTTCTCTCTTGCTTACGCTCTCTCTCTCTCAAATAAATAAAATCTTTTTTGTATATATTACTCATACAAAATGTGTTAATTGACTATGTTATTAGTGAGACTTATGGTCAACAATAGGCTATCTGTACAGTTGTATGTGGATTCTGGCTCGGGGGCCGGGGCGTTGGTGTCCCAGACCCCTGCACTGGTCAAGGGTCAAGTGTCTATATAACAGTAATAATAATGGGGAGCAGAAGAGGAAAAAGCCATAGACATTGGGCTAAAGCCTTATTTGTGGAAAATGGGACACCTTCTTCCTCTTCCCAAGTTTACTTCTTTCCTCATCTTTTGTCACGCTTGTTACTCCCTAAGCACTTGGGAGAGGAACAGACGAGTCTGTCTCCTGCACCCCGAGTGGAACCCACCCACCCGGTAAACGTCTGTTACCCAGAGGTCTGTGCTACCGTGGTCAGGCTCTTACTGGGGCTCACTGCTTACCTATCTTCTCAATTTTCCTCTTCCTGCTGGTCAAATAGTTGGCCCGTGCAAAGTATTAGAACTGGACAAAGTTCTACTGTCCTCATACTCTCCTCCTTTTCCCAACAGCTGCTTCTCTCTAGAAAGGAGATAACAAAGCACCCACCTGCATCAGTTTCCCAGAGCTACTAGATAAAGTACCAAAACCAGGTAGCTTAAAAAAGGAATGCATTGTCTCCTGGCTCCAGAGCCTAGTGGACCAAAAAAATCAAGGTTTCAGCAAGGCCCTGTTCCCTCTGGAATCTGCAGGGAAATCATTCCCTCCTGGCTCGAGCTTGCCAGCAATGTTCGGCATTCCTCGCAGATGTGTACGGATGCATCACTCCAATCTCCCATCTACATATGTTCCATGTGTCTTCACATTACCTCCCCTCTGTGTCTGTGTCCAAATTTCCCCACACGGAATCAGGGCCCGCTCTGATAACCTCATCTTAACTTGATTAAAGCCACAAAGGTTCTATTTCCAAACAGGGTCTCACTCTGAGATACAGGAGCTTAAGACTTTAACATACCTTCTTTTGGGAACACGGTTGAACCTATAAGACCACCTCACAGGGTTATTTGGACAATGAAATGAGATGATGCAAAGACTGAAATGGGAGACCTGAAACCATAAAACTCCTACAAGAAAACATAGGTAGTCATCTCTTTGATATCTGGTTTAGCAACATTTTTCTAGATATGTCCCCTCAAGCAAGGGAAACAAAAGGAAAAATAAACTGCTGGGACTACACCAATATAAAAAGGGTTGCACAGCGGGCGCCTGGGTGGCTCAGTGGGTTAAAGCCTCTGCTTTCGGCTCAGGTCATGATCTCAGGGTCCTGGGATCGAGGCCCGCATCGGGGT
>LNAC01000165.1:2419728-2434748 GCA_002007465.1 Ailurus styani | reverse complement strand
CTGCCTGCCTCTCTGCCTCCTGTGATCTCCCTCTCTCTGTGAAATAAATAAATAAATAAAATCTTTAAAAAAAAAAAAAGGGTTGCACAGCAAAGAAAGCCATCAACAAAACAAAAAGTCAACCCTACTAAATGAAAGAAGATTATCTGCAAATGATATATCCGATTGGGGGTTAATAACCAAAGTAGATAAAGAACTTATACAACTCAACACCAAAAAACCCCACAGATTAATCTGATTTAAAAATAGGCAGAGGACATGAATGGATATTTTTCCAAAAAAAAAATAAATAAATACAAATGGCCATCAGATACATGGAAAGAAGTTCAACACCACTCATCAGGGAAATGCAAATCACACCTACAATGAAATATCACCTTACACCTCTTAGAATGGTTAGAATTCAAAAAACAAAAAATAACAAATGTTGGCGAGGATGTGGAGAAAAAGGAACTTCTGTACACTGCTGATGGGAATATAAATTGGTGCCGTCTCTGTGAAAAGCAGTATGGAGGTTCCTCAAAAAACCTAAAAGTAGAAAGAAACACCACATGATCCAGAAATTTCACTAGTGGATCTGTACACAAAGAAAACAAAAACACTAATTTGAAAAGATACAAGCACACCTCTATTTACTGCAGCATTATTTACAACACCCAAGATATGGAAGTAACCCAAGTGTCCACTGACAGATGAATGGATAAAGATGTGAAATATATACACATTAGAATATTACTCAGCCATAAAAAAGAATGAAATCTTGCCATTTCCAACAACGTGGATGGACCTGGAGGGCATTATGCTAAGTGAAGTAAGTCAAAGAAAGACAAATACCATGATTTCATTTATATGTGGAATCTAAACAAAACAAAACAAAAGCAAAACAGACCCATGAATACAGAGATAAACTGATGGTTGTGGGGGGGGGGAGGGAAGAGGAGGGATGGGCAAAATGGGTGAAGCAGAGTGGGAGGTGTAGTCTTCCGTGTATGGAATGAGCACGCCACAGGAATGAAAGGTACAGCATAGGGAATAGAGACAATGGTGTCGTAACGGCGTTCTGTGGTGACAAGATGATGAACTACCCTTAGGGGTAACAGAGGAAAACATACTGAGTTGTCCAATCACTATGCTGTGCACCGGAAACTACTGTAAGATTGGGCCAACTATACTTCAGTTGAAAAACAAAAACGAGATAATGCATGAAAAGAGCTTAGTACAGTGTTTGGCACATAATACATGATCAATAAATATCAGCTAACATTAATGCTGTTCTTACTATTACTAGGTCACGCAGTCTTTCTGTCCCATTGCATCTTTGCTAAAAAGGCTTTATAAACAAGTCTTTATAGCAGTCAAGTTTCAGAGAAGAATATTCTAACTACTGCAAAAAAATATAACCTCCAAACTCCTTGGGAAAGAAAATAATTCCAATGGCTGACTGGCTAGTAAGTTGTAGAATGTTCTTTGTTCTATTCACTGAGCCCTGAAGCATCACGGAAGCACGGAATGTAGAGCAGGGTAGGAATCAGTCAAGAAAGTCCTCCAAGGAATCTGCTGACAACTGAATTTCTAAGTTCTTTTGGTTGGAAGGAAAAAATTTGGATTCTACCCTGACATTCTCCCTACACTGCCACAAAGAATATATGCCCACATTTTAAAAAACAGAAATCCATACAGGACAACAGACACACGTAACATTAGAAAACCAGAAGCCAATGAACCAATTAACTGACTGCTAATGGTCTAAGGAGCGGAGACTTAAATTTAAAGGAAAAAAAAACTCAGGTGATCACTTTTAGTTTTAAAAGATATTTTTGAGTCTAAAATACAGTCATCATTGTGCAACAGTGTCCACTAGTCACAACCAAGGCATAGCTACAACAGCTGCCTGCTCTCCTCTGAACTAGTAAAGCTTGTTTTGATTTGGACCTTCCTGGAACAAAAGGTAGTGTGTCCTTACCCCTAGCCCCATGCATTTTGCAAAGTCATTTTTCTACCAAAACAACACTCGGAGCCTCATCAATCCTCGCTGCCAACGATATTGCATAACTCAGTACTTATCTTGACCTAACTAGCAAATTCAGGCCTCCAACTAATCTTGCTTTGGCTTGTTCACTTGGTCTTTGGCTGATTCTCTGGAACCATCTGTAACCCAGTGCCTCTGAGCAACACTTGCCCTGGATTTTCCCCTTCCTATGTAAGGACTTGAGACAGAACATCCTCATACTTGCCTGCAAGTAAGTCCGCAGGTATACAAACAACAGGTTGATGTGTCTTTCCAAAAAAATCTTGATTTTTTTTTTGAAGTCAAACCTACTATTATAAAAACAAACTGTTTTGCAGCTTGAAAACCTTTCTGATGACAACAGGAGAGCTTGCCTTTCCCAGGGCTGGGGGAGAGGGCCTTCCTGTTTTCCACAATAGAAGACCTGGAAGTCATGAGAAATAAAGTGGTGTTGTTCCAGAATGTGTAGCAACCTAGTGACAATGAGACACACCAGACCTCTGAGCTTCTCTCTGCCTCCTTGGAAGCGGTGAGCCCCCAAACCCCAGAGTGCATGCCATCCCGACCTACACCCACTCTGACACCCAAGACCACGGAAGAAACCAGGCAGCCTGGGTGGAATATGGGAAAACACAGACTGCAGATCCCCTTCTGGCTCTCCCCGCAAACTCTGCTCAAAGAATAGTAGAGCCCGCATCCATCTGGGTCCGGTCTACTTTAGGCGGCCATTTGCAAACATTTGCAAAAACACAACTTCAGTGTCTCTCATCTAACAGATAAACTTAGAAGTCTAAAATTTGCAGAAGCCAAAATCAACCAGCAACTGTTGCATTACGGGTAGTGAAATATGGACAACGAAATGTCAGCATTTTTGAGAAGGAAACTGGGAACCCTAGCTTAGTCACATGGCTGAAGAACGGAGGCTCCCAACAAGAATGGGTTTCTGATGGCTGTAAGAGCTTTAAACCAGGCAATGTATGTAAAGACACACAGTGAAGTGCAAGGAATTATACCAATGTAAATATCATTATCTAATTTCTACAGCAGCACCTCTTAGAGTAAGTGATGTGATCTGCTAAAAATCTCTTCATGTTTAAGGAGTGAATTAGTTCTATTTGCCTCCGTTCTCAGTTTCCATGGAAGTTCATCCACCACAGAAGGCATCCCGCCTTCTAAAGACACAAGGTCTGGAATGCGCAGCCCTTCAGTGACATAAGCTAAGGAGTCCTTTGATATAGAATGTGGGGGTTACTAGCTGACATTCTGTTCTGTTGAAACAGCACAGAGTTCTTTGGTAATGCTAAAGTTACATCACATGGATTTTACTGTATCTTTCATGTACCACTTATGAATCACTTGATACCTATTTGCTTTAAAGCTCACCATAGAGTCTCAATTTCATAATAGCCTAATCAAGGCAAATCACCACATGCATCAGTGTTGTGAGGGGCTTTCATGAAGTCACCACCTGGACCCCACATGTTACATAAGTGGGAGCAACGTGTTGCTGAAGGCAGTAACAACCCTCCCCCAGTAGACTCTGTCCAAATGCTCTGCTTTTGTAGGAAGTTTTCAATTAAATTGTGATTCATGAAAAAGTATGCCTTAAAAATGAAATGTTTTATCTTTCCAGTACAAAGTGTTCATGGTCTTTATAGACTTTCCCAAAGATTTCCAATTCCTTCCGGTTTTCTTTAGATGCATAATGAAGTTCCCCCAAAATAAAAATGTAGTATGTAAGTGGAAGATCTATTCATTACTAGCTTACAATTATTCCTCAAATCACAGTGAATCTCATTTTCTACCATATTCACACTGAAATGTGTCCAGTGGGGACACTTCCATGTGACACTTGTATAAATTCTTGATTGGAGAACGCCTGGGTGGCTCAGTGGGTTAAAGCCTCTGCTTTCGGCTCAGGTCATGATCTCAGGGTCCTGGGACTGAGGCCCGCATCGGGCTCTCTGCTCAGCGGGGAGCCTGCTTCCTCCTCTCCTTGTCTCTCTGCCTGCCTCTCTGACTACTTGTAATCTCTCTCTCTATGTCAAATAAATAAATAAAATCTTTAAAAAAAAAAATTCTTGATTGGAGACTAAAGACTCCTAATGAAGACACAAAGATTCAGAATAAATGACTGGCAATCCTGACAGAAACAGTGGTCAATTCAATGACACCCTGGGAAAATATTTCATGAAAAAGCTCAAGATAATGAAAACAGATCTAATACAGTCACATGAGTCCAACATTCAAAAAATAAGATCATTAGTTAAGTGGATGCTTTTGATATTTTACATGTTTCTAACAAGTCAACTATTAAAAAAGTTCTCATATTATTGCAATATGAACTCATTTAACCAGAAAATATGTTTTCATTACAAATACCTCTGGCTTCCAGAAAACCCTGCCTATTCACAAGTTTTATACATTCTCTCTCTTAAGATTTTTAACAAATATTTCCTAAAATGTAACCCAAATTTACGCATTTATTTTTTAAATTAAAAACTGTATTTATTTATTTGAGAGAGAAAGAGCAAGGGGGAGGAGAAGAGGCAGAAGCAGGCTCCCCGCCGAGCAGGGAGCCCGATATGGGGCTTGATCCCAGGACCCTGGCATCATGACCTGAGCCAAAGGCAGACACTCAACCAACTGAGTCAGCCAGGTGTCCCTTTATGCATTTATTTTTTTAAATTCATTTATTTTTAAGTCATGTATTTTAAAAAGGGCATTTGACATAAATTAAATCAATAGTATCAATTCTACATTGAGCATGTGAAATCAGATCATCCCTTCAACTAAAGATGAAAACTGAAGGAAAATTAATTCACATTCTAAATAAAGGAGATCCAACTATTAACAGTTAATAAAAACGAACATTTATCATCTGCTTCCCATATGGCATGCAGTTTTAGGAATTCAGTTCAAGTCACCATACTTTTTTTTTTTTTAAGATTTTATTTATTTATTTGACAGAGAGAAATCACAAGTACGCAGAGAAGCAGGCAGAGGGAGAGAGAGAAGCAGACTCCCTGCTGAGCAGAGAGCCCGATGTGGGACTCGATCCCAGGACCCTGAGATCATGACCTGAGCCTAAGGCAGAGGCTTAACCCACTGAGCCACCCAGGCGCCCCTCATCTCACCACACTTGATGATCCTCATTTTACAGATGAAGTAACCAAGGCACAGAATGGTTAAGAAACTTGCCAGGTCTCACATCCACTAAATACTTGAAGCCAGGATTTGAACCCAAACAGTCTGAAGTACTCCCTTTGTTCTTAACTACTCCACAGAACAATCTTTCAGTTTTCCAAGATGTCTAATGAATCTTTTGTTTGTTTCTAAATGGTCTAATTCTGTTATTCTTCTCTATTTAAAACTTTTTAAAAATGTATCATTACTTCTTTTTATTAAGATCTCATTTTGTTAGACTAGCTTCAGATTCGTAACCAAACTAAGGGAAAGGTGCAGAGATACCCTGTGTATCTCTCACCGCTCCCCGCCACCCCGGGGGCCACATGCAGAGCCTTCGCATTGTCAACATCTCCCACTGTGGTATTGTGACTTATAGTAAGGTATTATGTACTTGATCTTTCTCCCAATCCTGGCACAGGGCTCCTAAAACTCTACAGGTTCTGGAGCAATAGGATACCTTTACTGGTTCAGTGGAGCCCCTTCCAAGCATACCTGAGTTTATGCGAATGAAGTGCTGTAGGATGGCGCACCTAGAAAGCTTCAGGATCAGGCTAGTTGCCTGAAAGACCAGAAGATCAGAGGGCAGGACCTTTCAGTCTCAACTCACCACCCCCACCTCCTGGTAGGGGAAAGGTGCTCAAGCTGAATTCAATCCATTGCCAGCGGCCAATGACTTGATCGATCATGCCTATGTAATAAAGCCTCCATAAAACCCCAAAAGGTTGGGGCTCAGAGCGCCCCCAGATTAGTGAACACAAGATGTTATGGGGAGTGGCACCCCAGAGAGCATGGAAGCTTCCACATACGTTGCCCATGTATCGCTTCCATCTGGCTGTTCCCTGGGGATAGCCCCTTATAATAAACAGGTGGCCTAGTAAGTAAACTGGTTCATCGAGTAAGTAAGTTGGTTTCCTGAGTTCTGTGAGCTGCTCCAGCCAATGAATCTAACCTGAGGAGGGAGGCATGGGAACCTCCGATTTGTAGCGGTTCGTCAGAAGCTCAGGTAACCACCTGGACTTGTGACTGGCATCTGAAGTAAAGACGGTCTTTAGGACGGAGCCTTTAACCTGAGGCAGACAGCACCAGACTTGAGTCAAATTTGTGGTCAGTGTCAAATGGGAAGTGGACAACTGCTTGGTGGTGTTGAAACAAAACCCATCGGGGGCGCCTGGATAGCTCAGACGGTTGAGTGTCCAACTCCTGATCTCAGCTCAGGTCTTGATCTCAGGGTCTTAAGTTCAAGCCCTGCATTGTGGTTATTAAAAAACAACAACAAAAGTCCCATCAGATCCACCAAAGTAGTATGGTCTTTACCGCTGGTGAATTTACACTGACACTTCATTATCACTCAAAATCCAAAGTTTACATTATGGTTCACTAACGGTATTGAATGTACTCTGTATGGGTTTGCACGAATTTATAATGACATGTACCCACCATTATAAAAATCCTCTTTGCTCCATCTGTTCATCCCTCCCTTCCCCGATCACCCCCCATCCACTGATCTTTCCACCGTCTCCACGGTTTTGCCTTTTCACAGAATAAGAAGCCTTTTCTGATTGGCTTCTTTCATTTAGTAATATGCACTTCCTCCATGTCTTTCGATAGCTTGATAGCTCATTTCTTTTTAGTGCTGAAAAATATTCCACTGTCTGGATGTACCACCGATTATTTATCCAATCACATACTGAAGGACATCTTGGTTGCTTCCAAGTTTGGGAAATTATGAATAAAGCTGCTATAAACTAATCCGTGTGTGTTTTTGTGTGAACATAAATTTTGAACTTCTCTGGGTTAATAATACCAAGGAGCACAACTGCTGGATCGGATGGTAAGAGTACGTTCAGTTTTGTAAGAAATCACCCAACTATCCTCCCAAGTGTCTGAACCACTTTTCATTCCCATCAGCAATGAATGAGAGTTCCTGTTACTACACATCCTCTTAAGCTTTGGGTGTTGACAGTTTGTCACATTTTGGCCATTGTTATAAGTGTGTAGGGGTATCTCATTGTCTTTGTCAAAAACAATTTTTTTTTAACCCTGGGTATTTCCAAATAAAGACATCTGTAAAATTGCGAATGGTTTAATTTCATAAGTGAGGTCTTTAAAATCCTCTGAAAGTAAGTGTAAGCTCATAGCAGAGATACTTATTCTTAAACTAGAATATTCCTTTCTTCTACAAATAACTTAATATTGTGACATTGCCTTTTTAAAAGCACCCCCAAAAGCTGAGAAACACTTTTTTAGCTCTAATACAAAACGTGTTGGTTGACAGCAAGTCTTAGGCAAAAGTATTAAAGTCCAGGAGTGCCTGGCGGGCTCTGCTGAAAGAGCACGTGACTTCTGGTCTTGGGGCTGTAGCTCGAGCCCCACACTGGGTGTAGAGATTTCTTAAATACATAAACTTAAAAACATATATATATATATATATATATATATATATATATATATTAAAGTCCACAAAATTAACTAGTCTAAAATTTTAAAGTAACTAGAGCTTAGGATACATACTAAGATTTTTTTTCATTCTGTTTCTCAAATGGCACTTTTCATTAAAATTACAATTAAATGCATGTTTTTCTTTCACTTTTAATTCCACTATTAACCTGAATAGCAGAAGAGAAAATGAAGCCATAATCCAGCACAGAGTCATGGGTAGACCACTAGACCCTCCTCACACTACGTGCTGTACAACCAAACTAATGAACAACGGAGGAAGCACCAAGACTGACTATGAATCAAATCTGCATCACAGACTCCAAAGAGAGCCGCACTGGACTTTCTACGATAAAGGGCACAAGAGTCCCACGAGCTTTCATTATAAATACAAACGTATTCATGCTTTTACCGATCATTTCGGAAGGATGAAAGACAAAGGGGAGAGCCCTTCAGAAAAGATAAGACTGATTACAGAGCGGGGAAAAAAATGATCTCATTATCGAGCTTTTGTCTTCTGAGTCTCAGAGACACCCAAAAGCCTAGGTACCAAGCCTCTGTGCTAGCGGGTCTCTATTACCTGATTGACATGCAAGAAAAAAATGTAAGCGAGGTTATCTCAATGAAGAATTAATCTCATCTCATGAAGAATTAATGCCATCCAGTGAAATATATTATGGAACAAAAGATGGGACAGTAGACCGCTGGCCAGGAGTACAGCTAAGGCGGCAATTTTTGGGTCTCGTTACCAAAAATAAATCAATAAGCAAAGCTTCTGAAAAATGACAAATCCTAATGGTCACAAAAATACATTTTACCTCAAAATCAGGGGGAAGGTTTGGTTATGTCTGCCAGTGTCAGTCTTAGTGTGTACTCACCGGTATTAAATGGTATAGTTAATTCATAGAGCCTTCTAAATCCACTATTTAAATCCACCCATTTAAATCCACTATTCTGAGACCAATTTTATTTCTACTGTGTGATAAGAACGTGCGTTAACCATGAGTAAGCACATCATGTATCACTGTGAGATTATTATGGTTAAGTCTGAAGCCAAAACACCCTTAAAAAGATACATTAAACAAACTACTAGTTACAGGTTTTCGTCTTATGATCTTTGTAAAACTGAGCTACAGATCTGCTTCTGAATTAATATGCACGACCGAGTATTTCTCTCCCCTTGGCTGTTTTCTGGAACTAGCTTTTAGAAGGTGGAATTTGAAATCATTGAGCTGTAACACCCTGTGCATATTTGCTACAAATAATAATTCCCCTCTTCAAGGAAGAGCACGTCATTCACTCCAATAGATAAAGAAAGGCAGATAGATATGGGTACATATATCTGTGCCTAGATTTTTTTCCTTTAGAACAAAGAAGAATCCTAAGACTACAACATCTCTAAAGACCTCTTGCACTAACCCAGTCTACTTGTGAGCTTAAGAGAATCACCAATTGAAAGGGACCATGGAGCAACCCTTGACTAAGAGATACTGAGTAAACTATGGTGACTAATGGCAGCCAGATACGTAACGTGGTATGTTTCACAAACATTTAGCCTAGGTCTCACCACTGCCAACTCAGCACCCGGCAAAGTTACTTCTGTAAGATACAGAAGGGGTCATGTGGGGTGTCAGTGTCAAATTCTGCACTGGCTGCTCACTGGGGGCCACAGAATGATTGCACCCACCTCAGTGCTCTGTGCTCTCTCCACTTTATTCCCCTTGGCTGCGCCCAGAAATCCATCCTTCCCTCCTCCTTACCTCTCAGCTCTTCACTGGAGAACAGCTCTCAAGGAAAGCCTAACTCACTGCCTCAGGCCAAATGGAAGGGCATTTCTGGACGTAGCCTCCCTCTGCACCATGACCCCCAGAGCCCCCACTCTGTGCCCACAACACTGTGGGACTGAGCACTTCTTTTCACGAGGGACGTGGAGGCTGCTGCAGCTTTTCCTACAGAAGTTTTTGGGGCACCTGGGTGGCTCAATTGTTGGGCGTCTGCCTTCGGCTCAGATCGTGATCCTGGGGTCCTGGGATCAAGTCCCTCGTCTTGGCCCCTGCTTTGCAGGGAGTCTGCTGCTCCCTCTCCCACTCCCCCTGCTTGTGTTCCCTCTCTCCCTGTGTCTGTCTCTGTGAACTAAATAAATAAAATTTTTAAAAAGTACGTCTTTCTGGAAGCCAGGAGCAAGTGTTGTTAGTACTTAGCTCAACGGCTTAAGCAAAAAGGTTGATTAAATAAATGGCTCAATAGATCTGTAAAAGAATAAGCTATAAAACTGCAAATAGGAGTTAATTTCTGGGGAAACAACATGTGATCCAAATCCCAGCTCCTGTTTACTATCTGTGTGACTGAGGACACCCATGTGTATGTCTCCACTGTAAAACAGGGACAATAATGCTCGCTGGTCACAGGAGAGAATCTAGGAAGTGTGGGCAGGGCCCAGGAGAGTCCTGGGACCTGGCGCTTGGGGACATTTCCTGTCCCACCCCCACCAGCTGCATTCTATCATCAGAAATTGGAGTAAACAATGAAAGACAAGAACGTCAGTAGTAAGTCAGGTGGAAAAGGGACCGGTTACAAGGTAGAGAAGGGCACCTGAAAGCAGTAAGGCAGGGGGGCGGGGTAGGCAAGAAAGGTCACTGTAGAGCAGGGGTCTCTTCCCGCAGCAAAAGATTGAGTGACTCCAGCCAGAATTATGAGACTTAATTTTGTCTCTGGCAAAGAACTGAAAATCAGGAGTCTATAAAGTTCTGGTCCCTACTCGGTACCTTGAGCCTTTAATTCCTCCTCTAAGTGAGGGGGTGGAGGGCTCACTTCCAAGGTCTCCGCTCCCCATGCTGAATCACCCTGCAACTTCACTTCTAAGAGCCACGAGCCTTTCAGCTGGCGAAAGGGAACAGAAAATTAAGATGAAGTCAGAATATTTGAAACCAGGGCTGACTCTCAAATTCCAAGACCTAAAATTAATTAAGTCATTAGCTGATGGGCTCAACAGGAGACACCGCCCAAAGAATATGTAAATTAATGCTTTCAAAGGAGTTTGCAAAGCCCCCTGGGGATCTTACTAACTAACGTCTCCTCTCCCCCACACTTTGCCTAAAACTACAAAGCAAAGGGGGGGAGGGGTGTGTGTGTGTGTGTATGTGTGTGTTTAAGGACTTTCTTCAGTAAATAACAAGACCGGATAAACCTAACAGTTTTTGGACTTAAGCCTACTACATACTTTACATGGCTTACCCAGTCCTAAAAATGGGGGAAGACCCACAGTATCTCCATACAATAGATATTCTCTTCAGCGCTGCTAGGAAATGGGTGTAAATTGTAGGAACCAAGCAGGGAACAGAGGAAAAATAAGGTTTGGGGGAGGTGCATCTTGCAGGATCTTGCAAACAATAAGCACTTACTAACTCCCTTCTCCTCCCTTCCCAGTTAGCAACTAGCTTTCAAGGACTGGCTCAGCTTTAAGAAGTCCTCCAATTTTGAAGGAAAAATCAGAACCACCCCAACGTACTGGATGGATAATCAGTACAGGAAAAGTGATCTACCATATCTAATAACCTTAGCAGCTCCTACTCATAAAAACCACTACCCTCCCTGCCCCCCCCCAAAAGAAATGTGTCTGCAACATAAAAGAGAGAAATCCCACAGGATCCTAACTTGCTTCGCACTTCTCCGCAGAAATGTAAGCATGTCATCGTGAAAGGTGACGTGCTTTGAAAACCCAGGTGGACCACATGTTGCGGAGTTAGGGAACAGAAGAACACATTTCACAAGGAAGCCATGGTCTGCTCAGGGTTTACAAACATTTCATAGTCTGCCATTACCGTTCCCAGTGGAAGCACCAGGATTCTGGGCTGCATGATAAAACTGCTCGAGCGGAAGTTCAAGCAAGAGCAGAATTTATTAATGTCTTCATAAATGCACCCCATTGCAGTGGGTACGGTCTCTACAGAACTGGATTTTGATGTGGCTCCTGCATTTAAGAAGTATATACTTTCTCCCTTTTCCTTCAATAAACCCTTGTACTCAGGATCCAGTAAGTCCCAAGCACTGGAGATTAAAAAAAAAAACAAAAAACCGAGGGGAGGGGGGAGTAAAATACTGACCCACCCTCCAGGCACTCACAAGGGCTAGTGTTTTGGTAAGCTCTTTTCTCCGAATTCTCTATTTACATATTCACTTACCAACATTTATTCATTCTAGCTCAGCTCCAACATTTTCATGCCATAAATTATACTACTATTTCTTCTCTAAATAAGCACTTGTTAACAAATTATCTAAAAGCAACTGGTTAGTTCAGAACTGTGCAGGACTGAATTAATTTAAATGCAAAATGTGTCCTAATGAATTCAAACAACCATCCTGTATTTACCGAGATCTATGCCCCAGAGGCTTAGAAGGCTAAAAAATCCCCGGGGTGGATGCTCAGTGCCTCTCAAGTTGGAAAAGGGAGCTGTGCTCATTCACCTAAAAAATATTTAATTCAATAGGCTGGAGGTTTGATTTCTACACTAGGGGAATCCAAAAAGTAAAGGAGCTACTGTGCCTGAAGTCTTCCAAGTATGTTTGGAGGTAAAATTCCCCTACTATCTCTACTCCCCTCAAGTTCCACACTTAAAAAGACCTTTCCAAGTAGCATTTTCCTAAAATACCAGATGTAATTACATTTCTACCATGCTGATCTGGACAGTTAACTGGGGAGCATCACGCCATCACCCTACTGAGAACTGGGGTGAAGCCTGTCATTGTCACTAACAATGTGTCTGTGCCATTGGTCAAGTCGCTTCATCTGTATAGACTGATAGACTGCAAATCTTATTCCAAAAAATGGAGGAAATGGTATCTTTTATCTCAGAAAGACGAAAGAAAGTCAACTGTCAATTCTGTCTTGAAATATTTCTAGAAAGAGTCTCCTCTAAACACACGGATGACAGTTTTCTAAAAGCAGAGAGAATAAAGATCCTTTTAAGATGGTGACTTTTTACAGACACTCGAAAGGAGAGATAAACCGTATCTTCCTCTGAATTTTACTAAGGAACAATCCTGATTTACCCACGTTTACCCCAAAGGAAAGTAAGATTGTCTGAAAGATGGAAAAACAGAAGTGAACATACTCGCTTTGGGACAATCATTTACATTCTTTCCAGTCTCGCACTGAACTACTGGCTCGGTAAGAAGTACACATTTTCTTTTCTCCTACATCTGCCCTTTGAATAACAGGTTCGAGGGCGCCTGGGTGGCTCAGTGGTTAAAGCCTCTGCCTTCGGCTCAGGTCATGATCCCAGGGTCCTGGGATCGAGGCCCACGTCGGGTTCTCTGCTCAGCGGGGAGCCTGCTTCCTTCTCTCTCCTCTCTCTCTGCCTGCCTCTCTGCCTACTTGTAATCTCTCTCTCTCTGTGTCAAATAAATAAATAAAATATTAAAAAAAAAAAAAAAAAAGTTCTTTGAATAACAGGTTCGAGCTTCTCCAGCCCCACCCCCGTCTTTTAAATGAGCCAAAGAATACTCTGCTTCCGGGCGCCTGGGTGGCTCAGTGGGTTAATGCCTCTGCTTTCGGCTCAGGTCATGATCTCAGGGTCCTGGGATCGAGGCCCGCATCGGGCTCCCTGCTCAGCGGGGAGCCTGCTTCCCCCTCTCTCTCTCTCTGCTTGCCTCTCTGCCTCCTTGTGATCTCTCTCCCTCTGTGAAATAAATAAATAAAATCTTAAAAAAAAAAATACTCTGCTACAACCGACCCAACTGCGCTGGAATCCACCAGGGAAGGGAAAGCAAATCTTCAGAAAGCGCCACCTGCCAACCACCAGCCCCCTCCAAGCAACCCTGAGCCCACACTCCCATTTAAGTGTGGGAGCTCTCCCCTCCACAGCCACACCCCAGGAAGGGATGCAATGTTGTGTTATCAGACCAATTTTCTCAGTGAATAAAAATTTACAGAGCAGGATCTCAGAAAGAAATAACAAGGTAAGGCTCCTGCTTGGCTAACATAAAAAACAATCTATCACTATAATTTTAAAGTATTCATTGGGTTTTCTGAAATTTCACTGAAGGCCCATATTCATCAATAAAGTTCAGAAAATGCAAAAACTTGAGAATTTCAAACTTTTAAAAACATACTTTTTCTAAATACTGGAGAGTGAAAAAAGCAGAAATCTTTGATCAACCTTCCCCGGTTTTCTGTATAGGATTAATGCTAAACACCAATGAACACCTAAAAATGAGTTAGGTGAGCCTTTAGGATGTCTGGAAAGACTATTTGCGGGCGGGGGGTGGGGTGGGATAGAGAGCTATCATTTACCGAGCACCTACTATATGTCAGTATGCTGAACACTAGATACACATCAACATAACTCAAACTCAGAGAACCTAAGCAGCAAGGTAATGAAACTGAAGATCAGTAGGGTTGAATACCTTGGCCAAGGTCATGCAGTCAGTCAATGGGAGAGTGGGGATTTGACCCAGCTTCACTCATTCCAAAGCCCAAGTGCTTAATTCCTTTGCAAAAAAAATGGTACACTTCTCATCATCCCCAAAGAAGAGTTTCTCTTCAGAAAACTACACCTTCCATTAGAAAGATAAAAGACCCCAAAGTAAGTAGAGAGCCTTTCCCGACAACTGCCAATTCCCAATCTTACACTGAAATTGCCTCTTTATGTGTGGATGAAGATGTTTGACTGTAATAACCCCCACCCATCTGATTCCCGTCTACCTGCCTGCCTACAGCTCCACCAAAATACACCTAATTCCCCAGGGCTTTGAACCCTGAACAAGTTAAAGCTTCATCCTCCATGCATAAGAACTATTTTTCAGAAATTATGCCAAATCCATGGGCGGTTTTAGTCACTGGGCATTTCAAAATACATGACAATACAGATTTAGCAAAACAAGTCCTATTGTTTTTAGTTCCAAACATAAAACAACAAATATCCTGTAATTCTACAAGTTGAAAAACTGCACACAGAGTAAGGACACTCTTTGGTGGTTCTGAGTAAGAAGATGGTTTGTTTTCCTCTCGCGGTCAGACAACAAATGGTGAAGAGACAAACATCAGTCCCATCGGCCTCTTCCCCCGTCCAACTGGGAAAGCGCAACAGCCAAGTACTACTTATTTCCACCTACTCTTTGAAGGAGTCTTTCTAGCCTTTTCCACATCAACCTCTCAGCAGGTGTCCCAGATTAAACGGGAGACTTTCGTACCCGACTGGTTCAGGAAGGATCTTTGATGCGATCTGGGGCTGGTTATTTTTTAATTGGGGTTTGAAATGCTATAGCGTGTGTATGAAGCCCCCTGGGACCGGCAGCGAGGGAAGGGCGACCCCGGGGAGCGGGCTGGCCCGGCTGGGCGAGCGCGCGGGGAGCGGGGCTCGCGGAGGGGGTCGCGGACGGGGGCGCG
>LNAC01000165.1:2393256-2419268 GCA_002007465.1 Ailurus styani | reverse complement strand
GTCGCGGGCAGCACGTCTGCGCAGGGCGCCGCCGGGCTGAGCGCGCTGCCCCTGGCCCTGGGCGGGCGCGCCTCGGGACCCCTCTCTCGGAAATGAGCTCTTCCAGCTCCACATGACTCTCTCCCCTCGACGCTAAAGAAAGCGTTTAGCAACAAAAGGTGCTCTGATGTCAGGCTCTTTGCATGGCAATGAGCCCCAGACGGGAGAACAAATCGCCTGTTGAAAGAGCAGCCGCGCGGCGGCTCCCGCCTGCCCCGGCTTCCCGCCGCGCCATTCGCCCGCGCCTCCCCGGCCCCAGCCGCTCGGGGAAGTGGGATCTCGAAGCCACCCCCGCCCGGAGAGTTTGCCCGAGTCGTCGGTGTCGTTACACGACCCGCACCTCGCCGCCTGTGAAGTCCTCAGGAAGCACATCCCTGCGGCCGGCAGCCAGGACTTGCCCCAACAAGCGGGGGCGCTTGGGCACGAGCCACGGTGTGCACCGTGTTCTCAGGAGCGGGCCGTGGGGTTCCTGGGTGCCCACGGGGCCCTCCATTGCCGGGGCTTTCAGCTAGTTAGGGGAAATGCGCATTGGGTTTTCTAGTTGCCTTACAGCGAGGGACAGGCGTAGGGAAAGGCCCTCTTCAGAACTCAGTGTTACGGTCGTGACCCTGTAGCCAACGCACACTCGGGGTCCCGTGTGCGTTTTCCCAAGGACAAGGTCCATGACGGATTTATTTCATGAGGGAAAGAGCCCTGTAGAGGTGTTTAGCCTTTCCTGATCCGTTCTTGAAAACCCACTCCGAGAATTTTCTCTGCGAGATGACAATACACGTCACATCGGATGCGGTGATTGATCACTTTGTGAAACGGTTAAGCAACGCAAGGAAAAGGCCCCGATGCGAAAGGGCTGAGTGGAACGAAAAAGCAGGCGAGACGCCCCAGGCGGAGAGCCCTTGCTTGCTTTGGAGGCCTGTCCCGGTTTTCTTTTTGTTTTTCCTCCCCAGTCCACATGAAAGAAGGGGAATAAGAGCAAGTCCTTGCAATCCCCGTCCTAAAACAGTAATTTCTAGGAGCATCTATCAGTGCAAATAGGTGAGTAGCCCTTACAGGAAAGTAAGTTCAAAACTGAAAAAAACTTTTCCAAAAGTAATTAAACTTATCAGTATAATCCCTGGTGATGAAAATCCCTGATTTTTGAAAGGAAAGAAAAAGAATGAGAAAGTTTTCCCTTGAGAGTAAGTAGGCATCCTGTTCAAGTGCGGAGAGTGCTGGGCACTTAGTGAACATGGCCGGGCCTGGTGCTTCCCTGGGTTGATGCAGGAGGTATACCAGATGCACGCTCTAAGATGCTGGGTTGGGGGAGGGCTAAGTTTCTGGCACCAATCATGACTCTTTGTTGACTCATGAGAGGACCTAGGGCAAAGCATTTAACCTTTCCGTGCTATAGTTTCCCAATCCTAGATGAGGCAAGGCCTAACTAATTGCCACCCAACTCCTCAGAGATGATATTATATTTCAGGGCCATCTAAAGATAGGTACTTTTTAACAACACACATACAGTTCTCAATATAATTAAACCTTAACCAGCATTTTGGCACTTCTAGAAATCAACCTACCCTAGATATTTAAGTTCCTTTTCTCAGTGCTCCCTAATAAGTAATATTTGGTGGGGCTGGGGCAGACATCGATACCTATAATTTTGCTGTCTATAGATAAAGTAGAACTTTGGAGGAAGAGTCACTACTCCACTTCAATGAGTCCAATTACTTCTCCCAAATTTGAATCTTTTCTCCTTTAGCTAATGTCAGCCATTACTTTCAAACATTTCTTTAGGGGCTTTTTAACAAATGTAAAAGAATGATCATCAGCATCACAATCATCATTCTACAATTTCAGGTCCCATACACTCCCATTTACTAAGAGCTTTTTATTTTTTATTTATTTATTTATTTATTTTATTTATTTATTTCACAGAGGGAGAGAGATCACAAGGAGGCAGAGAGGCAGGCAGAGAGAGGGGGAAGCAGGCTCCCTGCTGAGCAGAGAGCCCGATGCGGGACTCGATCCCAGGACCCTGAGATCATGACCTGAGCTGAAAGCAGAGGCTTTAACCTACTGAGCCACCCAGGCGCCCTACTAAGAGCTTTTTATAATAGAATTGCATCCCACGAGGGTGGAAAGGGGCCTTGGAGGTGATCTGGGTGAAATCCCTCATTTCACAGATGAAGAAATGGGATCCAGAGAATTTGAACAACCAACCCAAGTGAACACAGCTACATAGCAGAATCAGTCAGATGACTTAATTACCTTTAAAAGTTCATTCATTTCTACTGTAATTATTTGTCCTTGCAAAGATCTGCAGGGTAGGCAAATGTAGACGTGCCACTAAGGATGTGTACCCGGAAAGTACCCGGAAATCCTATTCTCCCTTTCCGCCTTTCCCGGGCTTGCTCTCATCCAGCTAATTGGAATTGTTATGGTGTTGGTGAGTGAATTCCAAGGAAAGAAAGGATCTAGAAGATGTTCCAGAAATCTAGTGGAGACCCCAAAGTCGACTGTGAAATCAATTCTGTGAGTCCTAATATTTATTGCAATGAATGAAGAGTATCAGAATGTATTCAAAGAGAGTAAATATTGATAATACCTATCTTACTGTTATTTCTTGAAAATTACTCATTGTACATATACATGTGTAACACGTGTGTGTGTGTGTGTGTATATATAGAGAGAGGCATATGTGTATAAATGTAAATATGGCTTGCTGTGTAAAAAGTGGTTCTTTCTATGAGTCAGGATCTTAAAAGGTTAAAAGTCACTAGTCTAGAAGTTGTAGGGTGTTGCCTGCAGCCTATTTAGGTCGTCATTCTGACATAAGAAAGATAACCAGTCTACTGCTTGGCATTAAAGGTGGAGTTTAGAATAGAAAGCCCAGATGTAATGGGGTCAGAACAGAGCTGGGTTTGAATTTTCACTCAAGTTTTGGTGAGACATTGAGCAAGTTATTTTTTTATGTGTAAAATGGGATAATTCAACCTACGTAATATGACTGTTTTGAGGTTTTCTGTAATAATGAGGGCAATAATTCTCTATTAATTAGAACCTTTCCCCCCTTTTCCCTCCCTTTGCTTTTCCTTCCTCTATCCACTCATACCATGAGGTGATAGCTATAAGCAGGAAACTTCCTTGTTCACACCTTACCCTTACACAAAGGAGTAATTCTTAGTCTTGGAATGTAGTTGCTGACTAAAGGACTGGGGAGGTCACCTCCGGCAGGGTGGGGTGATGAGGACGGGTCAGTTTTTATAGTCAAGGTAGTAGAACAGCTAGAACATCTCTCCTTGAATACAAATCTATTCTAGGTCAGGCATCGCACTTGACATTTTAAAAATTTTTAGTTAATTGGAGTTTATGATTTCTCACCATGATCTAGCCCTTCCACCCTGTTCATTTCCCATTTCAGTACTCGCTACATCCATGTATTTGTTCAAGCTACAGAAGTCAAGAGACCAGCTTGAGTCCTTCCGCTTGCTTACCGACACTCCTTTCTAAACCATGGATAAGCCCTGTTGATCCTACTTCCTAAATACTTGTCAAACTCATCCACCTGTCTCCATCTCCACTGCCACTGTCTTAGTCAATACTACCACCAGCATGTTTTACAATATTTTATCTAGATCACTGCTTCTCAACATTTAGACTGAAGAACAGAAGCACTGGCATCCCCTAGGAACTTGTTGGAAATGCACATTTCTGGGCCCACCCCAAGCCAACAGAATGAGACAGTCTGGGGGCGATGGAACCAGCCTGTACTTTAACAAGCCCCCTGCTCCCTCCCACCAAGGTGACTGTGGTATCTGCTCACATCTGAGTGCCATTTGGAACTATGGAAATGTCAGAATAAGGAAAAAGAACACATTGCTAAGGAAATGTGAAGTTTTAAAATATAATATATTGGGTACCTGGGTGGCTCAGTCGGTTAAGCGTCTGCCTTCAGCCCAGTTCATGATCCCAGGGGTCCTGGGATGGAGTCCCGCATCAGGTCCCCTGGTCGGCAGGAAGTCTGCTTGTCCCTCTCCCTCTGCCCTGCTTGTTCTCTCTCTCTCTCTCTCAAATAAATAGATAAAATCTTAAAAATGAATAAATAAATAAAATACAGTATATTGAAAAGCTGTACCATTAGATTGCTTTAAAAAAATTAATTGTAAAAGAAACTGTCATAAGTGAATGGAGAGCCCCAAATCAGACACTTGGTTTTAAAGGGCAATTAAATATTGGAATTAAAATGTATTATCCATAAGATAGTACACGTTTTAGGAACACAGCTTCATTTAAATACCTTTTTTTTTTTTAGGACAACACATAGTCTGCAAAGAAAATGTAAGATTAGGCAGAGATTAAGTCTGAAGGATTATAAATAGCCCAATTTATTTTTTACCATACTGCCTTCCGAAATTGAGCAATGAAAATAGATAAGCTCATTTAATTTTTGCCTACCATCAGCAGCCCTCTCTGGCACTCCAACTCGGGGCACTCCACAATGCCTCGGGGATCTAACTTTAAGGAAAGACCGAAATGCTACAACATTTTTTCCCCTTGACAATAATCCCAAACGATTTTTTTTCACAAATGCCTTAAAGGTGAGCCAAGCCCCTGCTTAAGCATTACCTGCTTAAAAGCCTCTTCAGCTCAAAATATTCAGTAAGAGAGATGAGAAAACAGCTCAGAACAAACTAAAGAGGAATTAAAGTGAAGCTAGACCGAAGGCTAGGGTGAGAAGGTAAATAAGCAAGACCAGGATGCAGGGCTATAAAGAAATGCTTTTCTCTGAACTCTCTTCTTCCACTCTGATTAGCCATGTTCCTAGCCTAGCCGGTTAGGTTGTTCTCTGTGCTGATGCTGTGTAAACACCGAGGGTCTGCCTGGGAGTGATTCCATCCGGCATAAGAGCACCATGACTGAGATTTCATTTTACATAGTAGGGTCAGACTAGATAATTTCTAAAGCCATTTATAATTCTAAAATACCAGGATTCTGAACTATTTAGTAATGTACCCTATATGACAAGAAGCTAAAACAATTCCCGTGGGCTGCCAATAGTGAATTCCCAAGTTTAAGGAAAAGAACCAAAAGACTTCAACTCGTAAAACTACTTCTGAATTAATATGAGAACAGTGTCCTGTGGAGACTTAATACCTAAGAGAGGAAAACAGGAAATGTGGAGAGGGAATTGTCTTTGGAATCATACCCTTTCCTATTTATCTTTTTAGCTTAGGAGAGTGTTAGGGAAAGAAAAAAAGGAATGTGTTAATAAGAGATGAGAGATTATGTTAAATATTTCCAAATTATGCAAGGAAAGGCTTAAAGGCACAGCTGGGAAGTATCATCCACCAACCAAACTGCTTCATCAATCTTGTCTATTTTATAAACTTTACCCTATAAGAATGCCTACTTGGCTGTCCCTATTGCTTAAACACACTTGTGAAAAATAAGGTTTTTCCATTAAATTAAAAATCTCCAGTTAAAACCGTTGCTCTGCTTCTTTGAAGTTCCATAATATTATGTACGTGTACGTGGGACAAAAGATTCTCACATAATTAATCCCGATAATCATAGAAGACTATTACAATCTTATCTGGAATTGAAGTATTAGCCAAAATACTTCAGTTGAACAACAACCAAAAATAACCTATGATTACAGACACTTGCATATGACTGTTTAAAAAAGAGGGGAGCACTGAGCTGCGTATAGCATTCCAAAAAAAATTCATGTTGACTCATTAAAACAAAGGAAAAGCGTGCTATCCTTTTACCACTCACTTTTTAAAAGAGTCACACATTTACTATATAAATTACTTGAGGGAGAACCATGGGTCTTAGATGTACTGCCCAGGCTGATGTTAACTCTCACTACGGTTCTGCTCGACTCTGTTCTGCGTCTTTTGTGAAGAAGCCAACCTTTCAGATCACAAGGAGCAAGATTTTAACAGTAGTAAAATTTATCTGCTAGCTATTAAAAAGAAGCACTCCCATTCCTGTTCCTGGAAGAGAAGAAAAAAGCCCCTCAACTTTCCCTTCGGCTATAAAATTCTATCATTTTAGAATCTTAGAAACACATATCCTCCTTCTCACGCAATCTGACTCCCCTCCTTTCCATGAATAGTAAATCCTACGGTTTCCCCCTCGTCATTCAAGGCCATTGTCCCCTCTTGGGTACTTTCTTTCCAATTGCACTTCCTGTGACAAACACAGAGGCATGAGGGCATGTGCACGTGAACATGCGCACGCACACACACACACACACACACACACAGGCTCAGTTATCTCAATTTTTCTGAGCTGCCTTATGCAATTGAAGATATAAATAAATGAACTGGGTGAAGGACTCATCGAGAGAGATGGTGCCATGGCAATGTCTCAATGAGCTTCTCACATATGGAGACAGAAATCTGAATGACAGGACATTGGGGTCATAGCTACTTCTTTAAATAGTGCCCTGGTCAAGCTTAGAGAAACACTTCCCTGTTTAGGGAAGCACGTAACAGGCTGTGCTCCTACGGTTAGCGCCGAATAGGTTTGAAATCTAAAAGAAATACTAATATGGGTAAGCAGGCAACAGATTTTCTGCACCATTTCCCTCTCAATGAACACAAATTTGTTTAAAGGAATAAAAAAATGGATTGTCTGGGCATAATTTTTTTCCCTATGCCTTATAAATGAAACAACTAGGTGCTAGCTACTCTTTATCTAATGAATGGTCTCAAAAATCAGATGATGTTGATTTCAATAGCAAAGAGACACTGAACAAAGGACACTTGTTCTAGAAATGAGGTCATTTGGACAGTCTATCCATTAAGAAAAAGCCTATTTTGCTTTCAGAGGTCACCTATTAGGGCAGGAAATCCATCTTTCAGCCAGTGGACTAACATCTGGCCTAAGTCTTCTGGGCTGAAATGTCAATTTCCTGGTCTAAATGGAACACACATGAAAGAAAAAAGATGAAAAATACAAATCTTCATTTGCTGAAGAATTCCTCAACAGTAGCATAGATTATAAAAATTCTCCCAAAAAACAGCTACTTTGGAGAGATCACAACTAACAAACAAAAACAATAAAATATCTGTCTGAAAAATTTTTTTCTTTCTGTAATAACTACTTAAAGGCAAGATAAAGGGGCTAACGCTAAATCACAGCAAATCAACCATTCACTGGCAAATCCAAAAATAAATCTACTTTCGTCTAGACCAGCTCATCACAATTCATGATGATTCATCCCAGGCTGGGCTAGATTTGCTTTTGTACTATGAGAGAGAGAGGTCTACTAAATCAACAGGATACAACTTAAAAAAAGAGAAATGGGAGGAGGTTAAATCAACATCAGAAAATAATCTTCTAATGCTGGTTAAAAGTGTTATAAAATGGGGTGCTTGGGTGGGTCGGTTGGTTGAGTGTCTGACTCTTGATTTCCGCTCTGGTGATGCTCTCATGGTTGTGGAATCCAGCCTCACATTGGGCTCTGTGCTCAGTGCAGTCTGCTTGGGATTCTCTCTCTCTCTCTCCCTCTCCCTCTGCCCCTGCCCCCACTTGCGTGTGTTCTCCCTAAATAAATAAATAAGGGGTGCCTAGGTGGCTCAGTCGGTCGGGCGTCTGTCTTCAGCCCAGGTCATGGGATTGAGCCCCTGCTTCTTCCTCTCCTGTTCCACCTGCTTGTACACGCTCTCTCTCTCTCTGTGTCAAATAAATAAAAAAAAATCTTTAAAAATAAGTAAATAAATAAAATCTTTTAAAAAGCACCATCAAACATTTCATGTATAATTCTTCTGTTTATACTACTTCTTGTACTTTTTGAGAATATTGCATAATTTTGACTAGTCTTTCTCCTACTGGTTTAAATTAGAGAGATTTTGGTCTATTATTAATTCATTCAGTCTGTCATCATGGAACAAACACTGATTGAGTGTTGATTATGTTTGACATCGCATTCAGTATTAACAAAAGATAGCTGTGGTTTTCAGGAGCATCTAATATAAATTTTTTAAATGAAGTGTTAAACTGTCCAATTTAGGTTGGTTTTATAATTAATGGCAATGTGGAGCCTAGAGGGAGGTGAAATTTGAGACAGGCAGTTTTTAAGTCATGCTCCTAATCTAGGCAAGATGTTGCAAAGATTAATAATACAGGTACGTTAGCCCATGCATATTGGTTCCTGCCTGATCCCACATTGCTTTTCCAGCTTGATTGTCTGTTAGGATCCTAGAATTACTCTGGGAAGCTCCTATCTACCTTTCTCCACATTCTCTGGATTTTCTATTTTCTGCTTCTCTGATTTGTTCAGTTTATTCTTTTTTACTAAAATATTCCCGCTTTCTGCCCCCAGCTTTATTGAGATATAATTGAGATGTAACATTGTGTAAATTTAAGGTGTGCAACATGTCAATTTGCTACACTTATGTATTGCAAAATGATTACCACCGTAACATTAAGTTAACACTTCCATCATCATCATGTCACATAATTACCGTTTCTTTTTTGTGGTGAGAGCATCTAAGATCTAACTCTTAGCAACTTTCAAATTTATAATAGTATTACCAACTATAATCAACATGCTGTATATTAGATCCCCAGAACTTACTTGTCTTACAAATGAAGTTTGCACACTTTGACCAATATCTTCCACCTCCCTAACACCCCCCCACTCAGCCCCTACTACCATGGTAACCACCACTCTACTCTGGTTCTGAGTTTGGCTTTTTTATATTCCACAATTAAGTGCTAATCATACGCTATTTGTCTTTCCCTGCCTGACTTATCTCACTTAGCGTAATGCCCTCAGGGTCCATTCATGTTGTCACAAAGGGCAAAATTTCCTTCTTTCTGCTGGCTGAATAATAATTCCATTCTATTTATGTTTATATGTACCACATCTTTTTATCCATTCACTTGTTGACATATACTTAGGTTGTTTCTATATCTTTACTATCATAAACAATGCTGCAATGAACATGGGAGTGCAGATACCACTTTGAGACACTTTTTTTTTCATTTGGATATATACCCAGAAATGGAATTGTTGGATCAAATGGTAGTTCTGTTTTTAGTATTTCAAAAAGTCTCCATACTGTTTTCCATAGTGGTTGTACCAATTTACATTCCCACCAACAGTTCGCAAGGGTCCCCTTTTCTCAAGTATCCTTTTTTTTAATTTTTATTTTTTTTAAGGATTTTGTTTATTTATTTGTCAGAGAGAGAGAGCACAAGCAGGCAGAGAGGCAGGCAGAGAGGCAGCAGAGGGAGAGAGAGAAGCAGGCTCCCTGCTGAGCAAGAAGCCCCATGTGGGACTCGATCCCAGGACTCTGGGATCATGACCTGAGCCAAAGGCAGACGCTTAACTGACTGAGCCACCCAGGTGTCCCTCAAGTATCTTTATTCATTTTTTATTAATTTATTTTTGAGAGACAGAGAGCACGAGCAGGGGGAGGGACTGAGGGACAAGGGAGGGGGTTGGAGAGAGAAGCAGACTCCCCACTGAGTGTGTAGCAGACATGGGGCTGGATCTCACAACCCTGAGATCATGACCTGAGCTGTAATCATGAGTTGGATACTTAGTCAACTCAGTCACCCAGGAGATCCTCAAGTATATTTATTTTTTGAAAGAGTCACAAGATATGGTGGGTAGTAAAAAAATGAAATTGGTATAAATGAGAATGGAAAACTAAGAAAGACAGAACTTGGGGAACACCAGCATTCAAGAGAACGTGGTAAGGAAATGACATGATGTCTGAGTGAGAGTGGTCCCAGAGGGGGTGGATCATGATAGCACATTGTCAAGAGAGGTGAGAATTATAGAAAAGAAGCATCAGTAGTGTCCAACATGATGGGAAAGTTACCAGAAGTACCAGTTGAATACTCATTTGGGGGTCAATGATAATCTTACTTGGCTGGTGGAATTTCAACATCAGGGGAAGGAGTAGAAAGTACATTGCAGGAGACTGAAGAATGACGGAGAAAACTGGATGAAGAAAAATGATAGTCAGACGAGACCACGAAATCTGAAGAAAGCTTTTTAAGGATGTGAAAGATTTGAGTGAATTTGTAAGTTAAGCAGAAAAGAACTAGTAGAGAAGGAGAGGTTGAAACTTTAAGAGAGGGTACTTCTAGAAGACCCCAGAGGAATTGATGGTGATGATATTAACAATTTATATTTTTGAGAAATTATTGTTTTTGGCTTCTCTTATTTTGGGGCCAAATAGACCACCTCTTTCTTGCCAACACATTTTCTCCCGCCCAGTAATACAACAAAATTGACCTAAGCATTCTTTGTAAGAATTACATTCTCGTCACATTTTCCTGTGCTATACACAGACCACCTTCAGTGGATTTTGGGTGTTTGCAAAATTCTTATTCAAACATTTTAAGTACTTCAGTTTGATAAATACTTATGAAATGTCTACTGTGTACTCGGCATTGGGAATATGAAAAGAAGTCCCAGATCCTGATCTTGATCAGCTTAGTCTAGTGAGGGAGACAGACACAGAGAAAAATACTCTCAATCCAGTGCGATAAAGGAATGCACAGGTCCTTTATCAACTGAGACTAGGATAGTCACTGCGACTAGGAGGCATCATGGAAGACTTCCTGCAAGAGGCATTGTCTGAGTTAATAAGTCTTGAAAGATGAGTCAAAGTTAGCTAGCTAGACAGGGGCTAGGTTAGTTTCAGGCTATGCGAACAACAGGAGCATAGGCACAAAGACATAAAATAGCGGTATGTGTTGGGGGAACGTGAAGCTGTTCTAAGAAATGCTGGAGAGAAAATGACTGGATCCAGAGCTCAGGGTGTTGGGCTGGTCAGTCACAGTGCACTTTGTATGCTGTAAGCTAACGAGGGTAGTCTTAATGCTCTGGAAGAGCTCATCTTTTGTATTTTGCCACTTCCTAATTTCTTTTCTGGGATGGCAACCTTCCTTTTACTTTCAAAGGGTACCAGGAACAGCTGCAGTCCCTGGGCTGGGTAGGCAATTCCCCAGCTTTGCGATGACAGGGTGCACATGAAATGCCACGTGCACATTAGGGAGGGAGTACAATTTAGAACACTTCATTAATGATCAGGTCATACCTGCCCAAAGGCCATGCTGAGTTTTCCTTTTCCTTTCCTATATTAGTATATGGGCCACCCCCCTTGATATTTTCTGGCAGCGGTACCAATCAGCTTTATGCAGAGGATCTTGTCCCAGATCTCTCTGCTGAGTCTGTGATCTGAAGTAGTTTACAATATCCCTGGCTCACCGAGTCCTTAACTCCAAAATGAAAGGAGGATGGGGCATCTGGGTGGTTCAGTTGATTAAGTGTCTGCCTTCAGCTCAGGTCATGATCCCAGGGTCCTAGGATCAAGCCCTGCATTAGGCTCCCTGCTTAGTGAGGAGCCTGCTTCTCTCTCTCCCTCTGCCCCTCCCCCTGCTTGTGTTCTCTCTCACTCTCCCTCTCAAATAAATAAAATGAAGGGGGTACAAGAGATATTTGAGGCTTCTTCCATTTGTGACTTTCTGTAATGCCAAAGGTGGGGGGGATTTAGATATAGACACTGACTTAAGGCGGCGGGGGCGGGGGGGGGTGAGACCTGGGTGACTCAGTCAGTTAAGCATCTGCCTTCAGCTCTGGTCATGATCCCAGAGTCCTGGGATTGAGCCCCATGTCGGGCTCCCTGCTCAGCAGGGAGCCTGCTTCTCCGTCTCCCCCCACCCCCTACCACTTGTGCTCTCTCTCATTCTCACTCTCTCTCTCAAATAAGTAAATAAAATCTAAAATAAATAAATTTTAAAAAGTAAGGAGATGCTAAAAGTCTGGGAGCAGGGATATGCCTTTCTTGCTTAGTGCAAGTTATTTATACAATGAATGGGTTATGCCGTCTGGAAGATAACCAGTATAAGAAATGGCTTATGCGTACATTTTTGATGAGACTAGGGTATTCCTCAATTTTCCATCTAGGAATCAAACAATGTCATCATGAAGGTGTCAATGGACTGTGACTGATATAAAGAAAATTATCATTGTAAATTAGCATAAGATTCAGAAATTTGGCAGGATGCATCAAAATCCAAAAAAGTGATTATATCCTCTAACCTGGTATTTAGATTTTGGGGCATATATCCCAGTAAATTATTAGGAGAAAAAATGAGATGCTCAGGGGCTTATTATTGTATTTTTTATGAGATCAAAAATTTGGAAAGAAGCGTCATATTCCACAAGAGAAAAATTGTCAAATGAATGATATTGAAAGGATAATATCCATTGATTAAAATGTTAATGTTAAGAACACATAACAGCACGAGAAATCCTCTGTACGGGATACTTAAACTCTGAGAAATTAGGAGTGCAAATGCACAGAAGTGAGAAGAAAATCTGCAAATAGTTTATGCAACATAGTAGATCAATAAATAAATACTTTTTGAACAAATAAATGAATGTAAAATGAAAACTGGTGATAGATGAGGTTGGTGGAATTTTGAATTAAATTGTCATTGAAACATTCTCTATGTGGTTACTCTGTTGTTTGCTGATAAACACAGAGTTAATGTTAATGGCTAACATTTACTGTTTACTATGGACAGACGCTATCCTATAGACTACATATTTTGAAACAGTAAAAACACTACCTATTCCTCCATCCCCTTCCAAAACATGCCTGCTACTTTTCTTCCTCCAGATTCAGGCCTTCATGGAACCAAATTCAATGCTGGCCAGACACAGTTGTGCTCTAATGGTCTGACGAATGAATGAATGAATGAATGAATAAATATCTCAATGAATGAGAGTGGCAGAGACTGAAGCCCACGTTACTAGTGCCTTAGACCGCAAGGTCTCTGGCATGACACCAAAGCAGAAATTCCCAGTACTCACTCAAAGTCTTAGACTTCTAGATTCTCTATATAAATGGTGGCAAAAATCAGAAGGATTGAGTTTCTGAGGCTGAAAGACAAAGAGTTCTCAAAACCCAGTCTCAGAAAGTAGAACCTTTTACATTACTTATGGTAATTCTTGAAGGCTTCACTGTTAAATGATGGGGTGTGCTGGGAAAGATTTACTTGTTGTAGCATTTCCCAACAGGAATAGGAATGTATTATGGCAAATTTGTAAGGAATGGAACGTGAATGGATCCAGCATCCAAGAAAAGCAAGCCAGAGCTGTTGGGAGTCACATTTTAAAAGGTTTTCTCAATATTTCCTCAAAGCTTCTTAATAATAACAAATATTCAGGAACCACCTCTTTTGATCCACCCATAGTGTTTAACTTGCTTGGTTTTGCAGGTATGATGATGATAAACATGGTGTTGTAGATTAACAAGAGCTCCTTATTGGGCTGAATTGTATCATTGGCTTATGCATGCCTAAGTTTTTTAGAGGCCATTGGAATTGCTTGTCTGCTTCCAAGAGAAGTATTGAGCCTTTGGTCAGCAACACAAGCAATTTCACCCTTGATTTTTCTTGGACACAGAGTCTACCTCCTTTACTATTCATCTCAGCTTTTCCACTGAGAGAAACTATTTTTGAAGTTGCTCTGTGCCGTTGGCTCTTTCTCCTGATTCCTTCCCTTTCTGGCTGACGCAGAATGGAGCTCAGTCCGCCAGGTGCCATGTCTGATCACCATTCTATTCCTCGAGGCACAAATGGCAGTATTTTTAAGCAATGACAATCTCGGGGGTTTTATTTCAGCAGCTCATGTGACATAAAGAGCCTCCCTTTGATCTTTCAAGCATATACTCAAGATACACACCTCTTCCCGTAAATCTATAATCCCCACCTGAGCCAGAGCTTGGGCACCTCAGAAAAGCAATAATAAATACTACCTGAATCATCCCAACATATGGTGGCTGGTTTCTCCCAGAAATATTTATAACCTATGAGGGAAAACCAGCAAAACATTTCATAAACCAATGGTGTCAAATGCTACTCATGCTCTTGGTCTATAAAATAAAATGCCTAACTTTCAGTGCCTGTGAGAAGAAAAATTGAGAGTCCAAATGCACACCGCCCAGCATTTCCTGAGAGCTTCCTTCTGATCATAGATGCGTTCTGGGCAAGCCAATTAATCTGGGCACCATGCCCTGAAGTGGGCAGTGTGCTGCTCACTGTTAATAACAGCATGACATATATCTCTGCCCTGTACCCACTTAATTTGTTCCTGGCTGGAATACATGAACTTTTACTTGTGCTATTATCATCATATCCTGTCTAGACCGAAAACAGCTACAGAGTGGCTCCCTTCATATTCAGTGAATTAAAAATAAAAAGGCCCGTCTGCTCCACACTGCCTCTGCCGGGGACTCTGGTGGGTTTCCATTCAGCCTCTCCCGTCTAAAATAGGAGAAACAGAGGGAAGACCATGGAAGCTGCTTCCATCTGGAAAAACCTAGATAAGAGTGAAATGATGGCAGATAGTAATCACAGTGATACCACTCCAGTGATATTATGTTCTAAGAAAATCACTTGGAAAGCCCATGAATGTTTTAAATCAAGCTAGGCAGAAGTAATATTCAGACTCTGTTTTGATTCTGGTTTGAAAACACTGGTGTGCCAGGAATCAGTGGACAAAAGGATTACTGTAACCTCCGAGTCGTGAAGGGGAAGAATGTACTGGTACACGGCACAAAGACTCAGGAAGGCAGAACTGTTCACGGGTATGGCAGCTTTTCTTATTTCTGAGATTTTGACATGCAGCAAAAGCTCCCATGCTCAAGGTAAGACAATCTTTTAGATTTAAAATAGCTTCAGTTTATATAAACCTGATCAGTCAATGCATCAGAAAAAAACCACAACTGTCCACTTAAGGATTCATCCAAGGATCTGAGGGGCACACCCGCTTTGGCTTTAGACCTACCAAGCTCAACTTTCAAGTTTCACTTTCTTTGGTTATAAAATAGGGTTAAAAAGTAAAAATTTAAAAAATAAAATAAAATAGGGTTCATGATAGTGCCTATGACATACGTTGATCAAAGGAATAAAAGAGCTAAAGAACTTGACACGATGCATGGCACATAATAAGTTATCAATAATAATATTAATAATACTAGTAATATTAGCTACTTTTTAATTTTAAAGATTTTGTTTATTTATTTGATGGAGAGAAAGAGAGTACACAGCATAGGGAGAAGCAGAGGGAGAGGGAGAAGCAGGCTCTCCGCTGAGCAGGGAGCCTGACTTGGGGATCGATCCCATGGCCCAACTGAATGCAGAAGATCAACCAACTGAGGCACCCAGGCACCCCTAATATTAGCTACTTTTAATATTATGACATAGAGCAGCACTTAGTACATTATCTATCCATCATAAAGAGAGCCCCAAAAATATGGTAACGATGGATATTAAAATTTTCATTTCAGTTCTGTTTGATATTAATGATAAATAGTAGCCCACTAGATCCCTTGAATGCAGATCATTAACTTTTAAAAAAAATCATCTGTACTATTGTTCATTAATAGACTTGGGGCTTACAGATGGCGATTGACAGATGAATGGATAAAGAAGATGTGACACACACATACACACACACACACACACACACACACACACACACAGGAATATTATGCAGCCATCAAAAAGTGAAATCTTGCCATTTGCAATGATGTGAATGGAACTAGAAGGTATTATGCTAAGCAGAATAAGGCAGTTGGAGAAAGACAAATACCATATGATTTCACTCATATGTGCAATTTAAGAAACAAAATAGAAGAACATAGGGAAAGGGACGGAAAAATAGGATAAAAACAGAGAAGGAGGCAAACCATAAGAGACTCAACGCTTAGGAAACAAACTGAGGGTTGCTGGAGGGGAGGTGGTTTGGGGGATGGGGTAACTGGGTGATGGGCATTAAGGAGGACACGTGATGTAATGAACACTGGGTGTTACATGCAACTGATGAATCACTAAATTCTACCCCTGAAACTAATATGACACTATATGTTCACTAAGTTGAATTTAAATAAAAAATTTTAAAAAATAGACTTGGGTCTTCAGAGAGAATAAGGTATTGTATGCACATTTTCTCTTTCTTGTCTCTCCTCTTGGGCTAACAACACAGTAATGGTGTTGGGAGGAGAGAGAAAGAGAACAGTAAGACATTTATTTCCAAAATTTGTTTGAGGGCCTAAAAGGAAAATGTATGCCATTGATTACAGGAAAATGAGCATGAATGTCTTGGAAATAACCCCTGGACTCAGGCACAACGTGATATACTCAGTGGGTTCCGTAAATTCCTCATTACCATATAAATTGTTTTCAAGTCTGATCTAATAGGATATGATTAATAATTGGGATTTGTTTTCTTCCAAGAAGCTGAATAATTGAAGGAACCCAATACAGTGTAAAAGACCATTTCCAAACTGATCGAGTTTAAGTGTTTTCTGCTTTGTTTTGTATAAACAAAAATATTCTAATTAGCGTGCAGGGTCCTCATGGATGCTGAGCGAGGAAGGACGTGGCTGTGGTCTTGGCATCGCGTGTGTTCGCTCCAGGAAGTGGGGCCGCATCTACTCACCATATGGCTTATGAAATGAGAATTGCAAAAATTATGGCTGCACGGGGACAGGACTTCGGACTCCGTGTTGTTTATACTCTGATTAGAATACCTGGTGGGCTCCAAGGACTGCCTGAGCTACTTCCCAGCCCCTTCACTTCCTCTCTGGACCATTTCTGAGAAACACAAACTTAATGCCACCTGAATTGCTTTTGAAAATCTGGACAGGAAAACACTGAGCTTATGCTAAAGGTAATTTTCGGAGGAACAAGGTTTCCTTGTTCAGGTTGTCCAACATTCAGAGCTATGCAAGGGAGTGGGAAGGATTGGCAAGTTTAAGGGAAATAAATCCAGCAAAATAAGTCCTTTGATTAGGACTTGACACAGTGTGCTCTGGCCAGCTGAGGCTGTTCCAACTCTCCCTCCCCCACCACAAGGAGCAGGTAGCAGTTTCTAATTCTGGCGCCCACCCTATACCAGGCACGCAGCTGCACGCGCACAGCCACCGAGGCCCTTGTCAATTAGGAACGACATTAAAAGGACATCCCATCTGCTCTACAAATGTCAAGGAGCTCGTGCCACCTGTTGAGGGATCGTAGTGACGGTAGAAGGGCAAAGAGTCTCGACACAGGTTTATCTATTTATACAAACAAAGAGCCACTTCATTCGATGTTCTGCTTCTCCCCCTCAACCCTCTATTTCCCTCCTTTGCCAGAGATCTTTCGAATAGCTTCGCAGTGGTATTTTGCACCCAGAAGAGAGTCAGTTGTCTTTAAATACCATGTCCCAGGAAGCACAGGCCATTGAAAGACACGCACTATAACTCAAATAGTGGACAAAGTCCCAGCTTTAAGTTATTCTGGAATCATCCTCCCCACGCTTTCACAAACAAGCACGAAGAAAAACCGAAGCCAAGAGGTTTTAAATTGGAGCTTAGGATGAATTTTCTCAGGGTGAATCTAAGACCCTGGAAGGGGTTCAGGAGAGTTTATGAAAGCTCTTTTCCAAAAGAGCCACCCATTCTGGATGTTAGGATAGTGTGTCAGAATCAGGGTGTCATGTCAGCTTGTGTGACTTCCCCCAGCCTCTGCTGATGTGTTCCCCCACAAAATATCCAAGGCCAACTGGGTGGTTTGGCTCAAAAGTCCCCCTGCCACGAATTCCCATGACCTGCTTGGGGTGTGGGGGGGAGGGTGACAGAGGGTGTTTTCTTCTGGTTCTCCTTTGCCTTGTCTCCTCAGTCACTCGGCATCTCATTGGCTCTCTGTCTGCAGACACTTAACCTGTCCCTCAAGACACAGTCAGAAACCACCTCCCCTAGAAGGCTTTTTGGCAGCACCTGCTTCTCCCCCAGTCAGAGCCTCCTCCTTCTCCATGATTTCAGAAACAGTATCTGAACCCCACACTTAGAGCACTTCACACATGGTCTTTCCATTGTTCGTTCGCTTCATTGTCTCTTCCGTCGGACTGTGAGCCACCTGCGGGCAGGGGGTCATGGTCTTTTCTTCTTATTACTCTTAGTGCCCAGCCCAGTGCCCTGACCTAAAAGATTCTCAGTAAAGAGTAGTACTAATGGTCAAAACTTCGGGAGCCCTTCCAATATCCCAGGCACCGTGTACTAATTTTATTTCGGGCAGTATGTCATTTAATTCTCAGAACATATTTTTTTCTGCAATGCTACTATATATATATTTTTCATTTTAAAGATAAGGAAATACACATTTATGAATGTTACAAAAACTTGCCTCAGGTCACTCACTCAGCTTCAAGTGCCAGAGCAGAGTTTTGTTTTGTTTTAATACCACCTTCGTAGTTTTTGTCGACTAAGTGTTCAGGAAGGGCTGTCTACCGTCCTGCTTCTTTTTCCTCCAAGTTGTATTTATGGAGGTGTAATTTCCATGTAGTAAAGTTTATGCTTTCGGCTGTACGGGGCTGTGAGATTTACAGTCACGTAATCTCCACTACAATCAAGATACTGGAAGCGGTGAGTCACGGTATTGTACACTGGAAACTAACATTATGCTGTATGTTAACTAACTGGAATTAAATAAAAACATTAAAAAAAAAATAGGACAGTTTCATCATCCAAAGAATGCCCTCCTGACCTGAAGGGGTCAACCCCTTCCCCTGCTCCCACGCTCTAGAAAATTCTGATCTGATCTCTATCCTTCCTGCTTTGCCTTTTCCAAAATGTCACCTAAGTGGAATCATACAGCATGTAGCCTTTTGAGCCTAGATCCCTTCACTGAGCATTACATGCTTGTGAAGTGTCTATGACTCACCTGTGTTGCTGCACGTATCAGTAGTTCTGTTTTATTGCTGAGTGGTGTTCCACTGTATGGGTGTACGGCAGTTGATTCATTAACCATTGAAGTGTGCTTGGGTGCTTCCTGGGCTTTGTTGGTTATGAACCAAAGTATGGAGAAACATTCACAGAGGGACAGCGGGTGGCTCAGTCAGTTAAGCGTCTGCCTTTGGCTCAGGTCATGATGTCAGGGTTCTGGGATCGAGCCCCGCATTGGGCTCCCTGCTCAGCAGGTCGTCTGCTTCTCCTGCTTCCTCGGCTCTCCCCTCTCTGCCCAGCAACACCCCCGCCCCTGCTCATGCTGGCTCTCTCTCTCATAAATAAATCTTTTTTTAAAATCTCTAAAAACAAAAAACAGACTTATTCATGAATAGGTGTTGTGTGAACATAGGTATTCATTTCACTTGGGTAGGTACCTAGGAGTAGAATTGCTAGATAGGATAAAAATCGCCAAATTGTTTTTTTGAAGTGGCTGTACCATTTTGTGTTCTAATAAGCAAGTGCTGCTGTCTTGCCAGCACTTGGTATTACCAATTTTCCTTACTTCCTTTTTTTTAAAAAGACATCCTAATAGGGGGTCCCTGGCTGGCTCTGTTCAGGGAACATGAGGCTCTTGATCTCTGGGTCATGAGTTTGAGCCCCATATTGGGTATAGAGATGACTTAAATATTTTTTTTTTAAAAGACATCCTAATACATACCTAGTGGTATCTCATTGTGGTTTTTATTTGCATTTCTCTAATGACTAAAGATGTTGAGGAACTTTTCATGTGTTTGTGTACAGTCTTTTGCCCATTTTAAAACTGGGCTGTTTTCTTAGTATTTTATTATTTTATTTAAAGATTTTATTTATTCATTTGAGAGAAAGAGAAGGAGCAGCGGGGAGGGGCAGAGTGGGAGAGAGAGAGAGAAAGAGAGAGACAGAGAGAGAGAGAGAGAAGGAGACTCCCCACCGAGCAGGAAGTCCAATGTGGGGCTCGACCCCAGGACCTGGAGACCATGACCTGAGCCAAAGGTAGACGCTCAACTGACTGGGCCACTCAGGCGCCCCTGTTTTCTTGTTATTGAATTTTGAGATATCTACATATTCTGGATACAAGTCTTTTATCAGATATGTGCTTTGCAAATATTTTCTCCCAGTCTGTAGTTGTCTTTTCATTTTCTAGTGTTTTTCAAGGAGAATTTTTACTTTTGATTAAGTCCAACTTACTCATTTTTTTCTTTTATGGATCTTATTATTTTTTAATCAAAGGAATATTTGCCTAGCAAAGTCTTTCTCCTATGTTTTCTTCTAGAAAATTTTCTAGTTCCATATTTTACATTCAGGCCTATGCTCTATTTTGAGTTAACCTCCATGTATTATATGATGCATGGCTTGAAGCTAATTTTTTGCTAATGGGTTTCCAATTGTTACAGAAACACCTAACAAAAAGAGCAGGAACTTGAACTGGGGCTTCTCTCATTCTACAAGTCAAGTTCTGACCATGTACTTCCGTCTACTATGTTTATGTATAATTTTAATCCTCTGCTGGATCCTAAACTCTGTTGGGCTTGTCTTCATCTCCCATAGCATGGTGCCTTGAACATAGTATTTCTTCATCGAGCCCCCTGGACTGAGTGTTTACATAGAGGATGGAATAATAATCACTCCAAACTGGCCAATCCTGTTCTCCCTTGTCCAAGAAAGAACAGGGCCCTCCTATATGGTGGCTGTGTGTTCAGAGCTCCGACCTGCCCCATAGGCAGGCAAAGGTCACCTGTCCTATATTTACAGTGGAGCAGGATCCTAAAGCCTTTTAACGCAAGAGTAGACGAACTGGTCTTTTCCCTTTAGCAGCAGGAGTCCCGGCTGCCACTGGCACAGAGATGATTGCATTTCTCTGACAGCTCCAGCCTGATGTACTTGCTCTGGCCGTCCTGAGGAATGATCGCCAGTCTGTTCTAGCCAGAGGCCAGGGTCATTTTAGGAGCAATTTAGGGCCAGAGCTAGTGGGTGGATGGGGGTGGAGGTGTCAAATATTCAACCCTAGTATAAGTGAGATTAAGTGAGGCCTTGGTTCTGATCCTGGAGTAAATAAGCTGGTGTGGGCAAGCCCTTAGCGTGACCTCTGGCTCCACTGATTTATAAGCAAAGGCTTTTCTGTAACTCACAAAGGGAAGGGCCAGCAGACCACTGCCTGACCCTTGCCACTCTCAAGGCAAGAAGATCTTGCACAGTCCACCAGGGGTGATTTGGCATTTTTACCCCATCACTTATTTTGGATTATAATAACCTTCCATTCTCATCCAATAGTCCGTAGTGTCTCTTTCCCCAGTTGGCATGACAACACACACCCAGCCATTTCTGATGGGGCCACGGAGAAGAAGAGAATCCTGTGGGCTGAAAAGGAACCATTCCATTTTCTAGACGTGAGAAAATGGAGAGCAAGAAAGAAAAGCAGAACATATTTTAAAAAGCTACCAAGTTAAAAAATTTTTTAAAAATAAACCAAGTTTTGCAGCGCCTGGGTGGCTCAGTCGGTTAAGTGCCTGCCTGTGGCTCAGGTCATGATCCCAGGGTCCTGGGATCCAGACAGGCACCCGAATAGGGCTCCCTGCTCAGTGGGGAGCCTGCTTCTCTGTCTCAAATAAATAAATAAATAAAATCTTAAAAAAAAGCAAAAAAGCTACCAAGTTGCTAGTGAACAACTAAAATGACACAAGAAAGGCTCGTTGCCCAGGGCCTGTCACAGAGTAAGTTCTCCGAAATGCTATATTTTTACAATTTTTTAAATTGTGGTAAAATGCCATGATTATATTTTGTATGAGGCATAATACACACACACACACACACACACACACATTGTGTGCACACAATACATATGGACACACATGCTGGCATGCATACACACATACCCGTGTGACAGTAGAGAGAGAGACAGTAGAGAGAGAGACATAATCTCCACAGAGACTAGGAACCCAGAGCAGAAGATAGATTCAGACAGAGCAAAGAAAGAAACAAAAGATAGAATGCCGCGGTTGGTTGTCCATCTTGCTTTTCCCCACACTAAGTCTCTGAGCCTTCCGGCTGTGTCTTTTCCTTGTTTTCTATCCTCACACCATCACAGAAATTCTGGAATCATGGCTCCTCTTCAGTGCTTGGTCCATCTTGGACGTTCAGAGTCAGCTGGGTTATTTCAGGGAAGATTAAATAAAATATACTTGGTGAATAAACATTAATAGAAAAGTCACCAAGCCCTGAGCCAAGTGACCAAGTGAGCAAAATTCTACTGGCCAAGTGACTTGTTTTCAGGAAGAAAGAAAGAGAGAGAGAGAGGAAGAGAGAAAGAAAGCCAAGTTAAGCTGATTAAGAGGCTGAGCAAAAATGTAAAGAACCTAATTCAGAAAGCAGCTGCCCAGGAGCAGCCTGTGGGAGAGAACAGGTCATTGTGGTGGGGCTGGATTCTAAGGACACATCATACACCATCCTTTGAAGCCTGAGATCACCACTGGGTGGAAGAGCAGTAAATACAATAGGTTGTAGGAAGCATCGAGGCAGCCGTGGAACCTGGTTCATAATTACCCTCTTCCAAGAGGATGCCATTATTTAATGGGTTTGGCAGCTCATTAATACGGTCAACTTTTTCAGGGCAAGATTCCCAGCTTCCTCTCCAGTTGCCTATGAGGGTTATGCTGAAGATGTGGCATGAGGCCAGTTCCCTGGGGCATTCAAGGACAGCGAAGTGGTACTGTCACTACATAGGTTTAAAAACAGTGATTAAAAAATCATCTCGTTCCTATCTACTTGAGCGCCTTGCGTCAAGTGAGTCCCTGGAGGTGTTAAGTCCTGTGGCCAGGATAAAGTTCTCCCACTCCTTGGGTGTGACTAGTTTCAGAGATTCAGTGGGCTGACTGCTTGGGATGCCATTGAACGAGTTCAGAGCAGCCCCATGTGGCCTTCTTTCTGGACAGGAAAACAAAGGCCGCAAGGCAGGGGCGTGGTAATTGTAATTCAAAAGCCACTTTTAATGGTGATGCCCATTATTCATGTGCCCATTATACTGTGGAGAACCCAGACTAAAACATGTCCCTTGTCCTACTTGTGTATACTAAACCAGGGGTTCTTAAACTTTACCCAGCTTCAGAAACTTCTGGAAGGCTCCCAGAGTATCTGAGTCGGTCTAGGCTGGGCCTAAGAATTTGCATTTCCAACAAGTTCCCAGGTACTGTTTGGGAACCACAATCTGAGGACAACGGCATCAGCATTTGCATAGATAACATTTCCTACTTCTTTTTCTTTAAACTTGACACAGGAGGGAACCTTCCGAATTCAGAAACTATTGAATGATTCTATGGTTTAAGAAAATAGTCACAGCGAAGCCAACAACATTTCACTTTCACAGAGGTCAGACTTTTGGCAACCTTAAGGATTTGGAACATTGTTGCAAACTCAGAAGCAAGGTAAACAGGTCTTTATTTGTTAAATTAGGACTATGAAAAAGTTAGGGTACTTTCTAGGGGGTCATGGTGGAAAAAGCCCTTGAGGTCTGAGTGTAAATAAGCCCGCACACATGGAAAAGCTAAGATGCATCCATTGCAAGTTAATGACAAGAGAAATGCGAAGGCAGAAACATCAGGCTATATTATCTGTAGGAACAAATCATCTCATCTGACCTGGTGTGACTTCTGAGATCATCACCACATTACAAGTACAACACAGTAATTGGTTTTCAAAATATTAAGGCTCCTCTTACAGCAACTCCATCCCACTCCTGCCCAAGTGTCAAATAAATATGAAAAGGCCAATAAGGAGTTTTGTCTGCCTGTGGGAGTATAAAAAGACTTGGCACTCGATAATTATCAGCTGGAAGAAGTTTTGAGGGGGCTGCTGGGTGATGTGTTCTACCGCCTTTGTCTCAGAGGGACTGGAGGGAGGGCAAAGAACATCCACCCCCGACTCAGCCCCTGGGGACCGGTCTGTGTTTCCAGAGAGAGGAGGCTATGAACACGGAAGGAAACACTACTTCTGTAAACCAGATGAAGGGCTGTAGATACTAGCGGGGAGGTACTGGTCTCCTACACTAGCAACGTCAGAGACTCCCTGGAGAAAACTAGTAGAGGTTTGAAATAACAGCTGCTTTTGACAGGGCCCAAAGTTTTAGAAACCGAGAACAGGAGCAGCAGAGGAATGGCGGCCATGATATTCCTTGACAACCCAGAAGAGGTTTCCAGCTAGAGGTGGGAACCTTGGTGCTTAGAGGCCAGGGACCCCTGGCGGTCAGGGCTTTGTTAATTTGTCTCCATCTGCCCCTCTAGATCCATCTTTTTCTTTTCTATTATCTGTCCCTTGGGAGGCTGACATCTACAAATGGGGGCCTGACTCCCTGGTTGTCGGGCTACCTTTGGGTGGGGTTCATGGTGGACAGTAAGAGAGCAGGAGAGAAGGAAGGTAGGGCACTCATGTCTGTCCCTTCCTCCTGACAGGGTTTTGGCAGTTGCTATGTTCCTCCAAGCCTGGCACACAGTAGAGGTGACCCTATTTTTCCAGGGTTATGGTCCTTGATTTAATAACTGTTTTCTCCAATTTTCCCTTTGGGCTTAAAAGTGGCAAAAGCTTCCTGCTGTTGCTAAGTGTCTGGTTCTCCACCATCCTTTGTTCTTTAGGCCGGCCCACACCTCTCTGAAATAGTGCCATCATTCAGTTCCTGTCAAACCCTTTGAGTCAGCCTGCTATGTACTGCCTGGACCCTGACCGAAGTAAAGATCAAGGTCAAAGCTTTCACTAATTGAGCATGAACTTTGATGAGCTCCAGACTGTACACTCAGGAGCAAATGGAATCATCAGCTTTCCTCAGGAACCACGCAATAATACATAATGAAGGTAAAGGACTTGAGGAAATAAGTCTTAGCTCAGGAATGTCAATGGGAATTTTCTAGAACAATTACCAAGATTATGTAAGCAGGGGTTAGATGGCTGACTACCTTCTGGAGAAATGTCCACTCAGAAACTGATCAGCATGGAACATAAAAGTTATTTTAAGAAAGTTTTCTAGAAGTTGTGAATTTCTTTTAAGCTTGGTCTTAAAAGGGTGATGATAAAATTATTGAAAATATTTGAGGGATTGTGTGAGTACTGTTGATTTAGGAAAGAATAGAATAAGATGCCATGCCCTTTTTAAAAATCATCTTTTTGAGTAGAAGTCACATAAAATACATTTCACCTATTTAAAGTGTACAATTGAATGTATTAGAACACATTCACAGGGTTACAAAACTATCACCACAGACTAATTTTAGAAAATTTTCATGCCCCTGTGAAGAAACCTTGTACCCATTAATAGTCAATGCCCATATCCTCCTCCTGTCCCTCACCTCAAGCCCCAAACCCCTCTAAATCTACTTTATGTCTCTATAAATATGTCTACTGAGTATAGTTCATACAAATGGGATCATATTATGTGACTTTTGTGACTTTCACTTAGCACAATATTTTTTTTGTAGCCATACTTCATTTCTTTTTACTGCTAAATAATATTTCATTGCATGGATATATACTTATTATTTATCCCCCTATGGGTTGATGGACATTTGAATTGTTTCTACTTTTTGGCTACTCTGAATAACACTGCTAGAAACATTCCTGAACAAGTTGTTAGGTGGACATACTGTTTTCATTTCTCTTGGGTACACCCCTCAGAGAGCAACTGCAGGGTCGTGTGTGCGAATTCTGTTCAACTTGGAGTAACTGCCAAACTATTCCTCTAAAGCAGCTGTACCATCTTAAATTCTCACCAGCCATGAGTGAGGGTTCCAATTTTTCCACATCCTTATCACTTAGATTTAGATTTATTTATTTGTCAGCGCGCACGCGTGCGAGTGAGAGAGAGAGAGAAAGAGAGAGAGAGAGAGCACACAAATAGGCAGAGTGGCAAACAGAGGGAGAGGGCTAAGCAGACTCCCCACTGAACAAGGAGCCCAACACGAGACTCAATCCCAAGACCCTGGGATCATGACCTGACCTAAAGACAGACACTTAACACAATGAAGCCACTCAGGCATTTCTCTCTCTCTCTCTCTCTCTCTCTCTCTCTCTCTCTCTCTCAAAAGATTTTATTTTTTAAAGTAATCTCTACACCCAACGTGGGGCTCAAACTCACAACCCTGAGATTGAAGCCTTATGCTCTCCTGACAGAGTCAGCCAGGCACCCCTCTCTTTGATTAGAGCTACCACCGGGGGGGGGGGGGG
>LNAC01000165.1:2304426-2393169 GCA_002007465.1 Ailurus styani | reverse complement strand
CCCCCCCGGGGGGGGGGGGGGAGTACTACATCGTTGTGGTTTTGAATTGTATTTCCTTTATGAAAAATGTCATTGAGCATCTTGTTGTGCATTTATTTGGCCACTTAGACATCTTATTGGAGAATTACTTATTCAAATCTTTTGCCTAGTTTTTAATTGCCTTGTCTTATTGAACTGCAAGAGTTCTTTATTCCAGATGTAAGTCCCTTATCAGATATAGGTTTTGCTATTTGTTTATCAGATATTTTCTCCCATTTTGTGGCTTGTCTTTTCACTTTCCTGATGGCATTGCTTACACCACAAAAGTTTTGAATTTTGGTATAGTTCAATTTATCTGTATTTTCTTTTGTCACTTGTATTTTCGGTGTCATATCTGAGAAGCTATTGCTTAACCCCAGGTCACAAAGATTTATATCTATGTTTTCTTCTAAGAGTTTTGTAATTAGCATTTAGGGTTATGATCCATGTAGAGTTAATTTTGTGTATGGTGTGAAGAAGTCCAATTTTATCCTTTTGCGTGTGGATACCTGGTTGTCCAAGCTCCCTGTATTGTAACATCTCTCCCTTCTCCCTCTGAATTATCCTGGGATCCTCACTGAAAACCAACTGCTGGATTCAGTTTGCTAAAATTCTGTTGAGGATTTTTATGTCTGTATTCATATATGATATAAATATTAGGTGTGTGTCTACATTCATATATGACATGAATATTAGGTGTGTGTCTATATTCATATAAAAAACACCAATGTAAGGAACATTGGTTGTAGGTTTCTTACAGTGTCTTTGGTTTTGATATCAGTTTTAATACTGGCTTTATTGTGTGAGCTTAGAATGAGTTGAGAAGTATTTTTCCTCTTCTGTTTTTTGAAAGAGTTTGGGAAGGACAGGTATTCATTCTTTTAAAAGATTTTATTTATTTACTTGACACAGAGAGAGAGATCACAAGTAGGCAGAGAGGCAGGCAGAGAGAGAGGAGGAAGCAGGCTCCCTGCTGAGCAGAGAGCCCGATGCGGGGCTCGATTCCAGTACCCTGAGATCATGACCTGAGCTGAAGGCAGAGGCCTTAACCCACTGAGCCACCCAGGTGCCCGGTATTCATTCTTTTAATGTTTTGTAGAATTCACCAGTAGCTCTACCTGGTCTTGGGTTTTTCTTTGCAAAAAGTTTTAAGATCACTATTTTAATATCTTTACTTGTTACAGGACTATTCAGGCTTTCTATTTCTTCTTGAGTCCTTTCTAGTAACTTCTATCTTTCTAGGAATTTGTGATTTCATTTATCTAATTTTTGGTGAATAGTTGTTCACAATATTCCTTTATAATTCTTATTTCTGTAAGGTGGGTAGTGATGGCTTTCCCTTCATTTCTAATTTTAAGTCTTCTCTTCTTTTTTTTAGCTTGGTCAGGCTAGCTAAAAGTTTGTCAACTTTGTTGATTTCATTCAAAGAACCAACTTTTAATTTCATTGATTTTCTTTATTATTTTACTATTTTCTATTTTATTTATTTCTGCTCTAGTCTTTAAATTTCATCCCTTCTGATTGCTTTGGGTTTAGTTTGCTCTTTTTATAGCTTCTTAAGGTGGGAGATTTTCTTGTGGATTTGAGATCTCTCTTCCTTTTTTTTTTTTTTAAGATTTTATTTATTTATTTGAGAAAGAGAGAGCACAAGCAGGGGAAGCAGCAGGCATGGGAGAAGCAGGCTCCCTGCTCAGCAGGACTCGATCCCAGGACCCTGGGATCATAACCTGAGCTGAAGGCAGACGCTTAACCAACTGAGCCACCCAGATGTCCCTCCTCTTTTTTTAATGTAGAGATTTATAGCTCTAAACTGTCTTCTAAACACTGCTTTAGCTCCATTCCATAAGTTTTGGTATGCTGTATTGCTTTATTTCATCTCAAGACATATTTTAATTTTCCTTGTGATTTCTTCTTTGATCCATTAGTTTTTTATAAGTTTGCTATTTAATTTTCCCATATATGTGAGTCTCCCAAATTTTCTTCTATTATTGATTTCTAATTCAATTCCATCATGGTCAGAAAACATATTTGTATGATTTCAATTCTTTTTATTGAGTCATTTTATATGGCTTAATATATAGTCCATCCTAGAGAATTTTCCATTTGCGCATGAGACAAATATGTATTTTGTTGCTGTTGGATGGAGCCATGCATTTAGTTGTTATTCCAGTTTAAAGTACAAAGGTGCCTGGAATCAAACACATTTTTATCTACTTCATGTTATCCATGGTCAAACTGGGAGAAGAAGAATAGTTGCAATCATTTGTTACTATCTATCTATATACAGATACATAGATGTATGTAAATATAGACTATTTTATGCAGTGTGGAGAGTGTTGTGTGGAGAATAGGGAAGCATGAAGTATTAGAAACATCATGGATCTAAGATTTCCAACTCCAACTTCCTGACAGAAATATAGAGGCAAATCCTAGAAAATTAGGAATGAATTCTATGATTCTGAAGTCCTCTCTGATGTTAAAATGGTAGGCAAATTACTTAACTTCTCTGTTCTCTTTGATCATCTCTGTTAACCAAGGTCATAATAGTACTAGGTTCTTAAGGGTCTTGGGAAAGTTAAATGACAAATGTTTGTGTTAAGAAATGACATAAACGGCGCCTGGGTGGCTCAGTGGGTTAAAGCCTCTGCTTTCGGCTCAGGTCATGATCTCGGCGTCCTGGGATCGAGGCCTGCATTGGGCTCTCTGCTCGGCAGAGAGCCTGCTTCCTCCTCCCCCTGTCTCTCTGCCTGCCTCTCTGCCTACTTGTGGTCTCTCTCTGTGTGTCAAATAAATAAATAAAATCTTTAAAAAAAAAAAAGAAATGACATAAAAATGATACAGCCAGTGTTAGGCACATGTAATAATTATGTCAGTTGTTTATTTATTTTATTTTTAAATGATTTTGTTTTATTTTATTTCTTAAAGATTTATTTATTTCATCTGAGAGAGAGAGAGAAAGAGAGAGATAGAGAGGGAGCTCAGGAGGGGTAGAGGGAGAGAGAGAGAGAGAGAGAGAGAGAGTCTTAAGTAGACTCCGTGCTCAGGGCAGAGCCCAACACGAGGTTTGATCTCACAAACCTGAGATCACAACCTGAACTGATACCAAGAGACCAGCCAGGCACCCCTAATGATTTTATTTTTAAGTAATCTCTATACCCAACATGGGGCTTGAACTTACGACCCTGAGATCAAGAGTCATATGCTCCACCAACTGAGCCAGCCAGGTTGCCCCAGCTCAGTTGTGTTTAGATACAGATGTTATTTAGATAGAGAATCTTAGTTTATCTTAGATATAGAAATTGCGATTATAAGCAATAAAGCTCTTTTTCTTCCCTCAGGTAAAAAGTACAAGAAATTCTTCTTTACAAAGCTGTAGGTTATTCGAAACCTTGGCCTTATTTTCTTGTTCTAACTAAAAAGAACAGAATATTTTAGTTCTGGGAGGTAAAGAGCATTTTTGTTGTTGTTGTTTTTAAGTTTTTTTGTTTTTAAGCAATCTCTACACCCAACACAGGGCTCGAACTTACATGCTCCACTGACTGAGCCAGCCGGGCACCCTTATTTTGTTTTGTATTTTTTTAACCAGGCTCCTGAACCCCTGAAACTTAGTCTAGGGCACCCAAAAATGTTGGACCATTTGATGAAGATGTTATAGAGGGGAATAAGCATCTCATGGATGGAGAAGATCAGACTAGTAACTATAAATGTCTTTCCAACCTTGAGCTTGCAGAGATAGACAACAGAGGTTATGAAAATGAGTGTTAGCATAAAATTACCTTGTGAATCTGATCATACTAATGAAAAAGGGACACATTAATCAATTTATTTCTTGGAATGATATTAAAGTTTTAAGCCTTCCATATTCCATTTACTAAATCACTTCTGACAGCATGTTATGGTAATGTAGTCATAGGAAAGAGTTAATTCATTTCTAGCCAAAAGCAATTTACTACCTCTCAAGTGTAGAGTAAGAACTACAATGTGTTGCTAAACTGATATCCATGCATCAATGGAAATAGGCCCCAGAAACTTAAAGTTTCATTTCCTCTCAAACTTCTTGACAATTCTCTGCTCCTGAAAACCTCAACCCAAATGTGGGGGGAGGTGAGGACAGGCACCTATAAATTTATTCTGATTTAAGATTTGAGACTTTGTAACTAAAGATAACATCCTGAATGAATGTACTGCTTTTTCTGCTCTCCCCGTTCAGTTGGACCTCTCACCCCAAAGGCTTCTTAAATTGATACAATTTTCAGGCATAAAACCCCACAGAGCTTTTTAAAGGACTTAAATGACAGAGGTATAGTTCTCGTAGCACCAATCAATGCTGAAAAATAAATATCCATCTATAAAATCTAAATTATGAAAAAGAAATCCCCCCCTTTTTTAAAGTAATCTCCATGGTCAATGTGGGGCTCGAACTCATGACCCTGAGATCAAGAGTCACATGGTCTTCCGACTAAAACAGCCAGATGCCCTAAAACAGAAACCTTTATAATGTCAGATTGCTTGCTAACATATGACTAAGCCTCCTGGACTTTGTTATAGTTTAACACTCACACATCCTCATAAAAACACTCTCTAGAATGTAAGGTCTAAGAGGACAGAGAAGCTCATTTACTTCCCTGATGCCCCCCAAACACCTCCAGCAGAGTCTAGCCTAGAGTGAGTGCTCCGTGAGTATCTGTTGAATGAATTCCTTCCTTTAACATGTAAACGTTTATATACAAAGTCTGTGAAATGGTCACAAAATCTTCTGTGTGCTTTATTTATGAATTACATAATCATATTTCAACTCAAAAGAGAATATTATCTGCTGGTTCTCTGATAGCAAATATATAGACTAATTTGAAGTCAGAAATTGCCAGGGTGCCTGGCTGGCTCAGTTTGGAAGAGTGTGTGATTCTTGCTCTTGGGGATGTGAGTTCGAGCCCCATGTTTGGTGTAGAGATTACTTAAATAATTAAATACAACTTAAAAAAATCCTAAAGTGGGAAATTGCCAAATAAGAAATTAAGATAAAATTTGTTTCAGGTCAGTAATTCATTATATATATATATATATATATATATATTTAAGATTTTATTTATTTATTTGAGAGAGAGAGAGAGTGAAAGAGAGCTTGAGAGGGGAGAAGGTCAGAGGGAGAAGCAGACCCCCCATGGAGCTGGGAGCCTGATTCGGGACTCCAGCATGGATCATGACCTGAGCCGAAGGCAGTCACCCAACCAACTGAGCCACCCAAGAGCCCCCTATATTTTCTTTTAGTGAATGTTATCTCCCTTAAAACTTATAAATTACATAGCCATGTACTAGTTTTTGCTGAAGGAAGTGTTACATTGATGTTTCTTTCTTTTTTTAAGTAGACTTCTCTCTTTTTTTTTTTTTTTACTGACTTTATTTATTTATTTGACAGGGAGAGAGCGAGAGAGCACAAGCAGGGGAAGTGGCAGAAGGAGAGGGAGAAGCAGACTCCCTGCTGAGCAGGAAGCTGGTGATTCAGCGATCCTCGATCCCAGGACCCTGGAATTAGGACCTGAGCCCAAGGCAGATGTTTAACCCACTGAGTCACCCAGGCACCCCTACACTGATGTTTCAGTAGGGTTACCAGATAAAATACGAATAATTTTTTTTCTATGTATTTGTCTCAGATATTGTATGGGGCATATGTAGACTAAAAAAATTATTCATTGTCAGTCTGAAATTAAAATTTAACTGGAAATCCTGTATTTTCTTTCTTTTAAATTTGACTGCCTTATCTTCAAAGTAAGTATCACTGCTCTCATCTTAAAATGTGTCACAATCAAATACGGTTGCTTAATATGTAAGCCCATAACCGACTATCTTCAAACACAATGTTTTTAGTCTGTGCTATTTATCATCATCATTCCTCAGGAAAGCAAACAAAGTAAGGAAGAAAATGGCTTCCCCAGTGACAGCAGTGGAGTGACTCTCCACAGGGCCACTCCTTTGTAGTTCTGTAAGGTCAGTGGCTCCTGGGGACAGGGCCACACCAGGGCCCAGAGTCCTATTCTCTGTGCCAAATGAACCCTATTCACGTTACAAGCCCTTATCAGTGTGTTCTTCCAGAAATTTCTTTTCACTTGGGAAATGCAGTCCTGACCATGTGGAAATGCTAGAAATTTTGAGAATGCAGCAACAAGGAAAATTCTCTTCTCCAAGACCCTTCTTCCCTCAGGTTAACCCTACCCAGAGGTTAAAGCCTGTACAGCTGCAGACCTTTGGCTCTTTGATCTTTGCCTTCACAAGGATGGAAATGGGTGCCTTCAATATTTTGCTAAATTCCCCAAATTCTTTAAACAAGAGGCAAAGCCAGAGCCTCTATGCAATGACTCCTGTTCTCAATATGATTCTTTTTCCCTGCTCTTACCCCCTTTCTCCAAACTGACCCCAAATGGACACTGAACACTGAATTAACTTTGGATAAATAGGGGTGGGGTGGGGGGACTGGGGGGTCCCAGAGAGCTACTTTTAGAACCGGACAGAGCAACATTCAAAGCTAATGGTCCTTAGGTCTGTTACTCAACAGCACTGAACTTCAGTCTTCCTATCCATCAAGGGGGGCTAGGAGTACCATGGAGTCCCTGGGGTCATGTGAGATAATCGGTGTAAAGTGCCAAGAGACGTAAGTGCTAAGGAAGTGATAATACTATTAATATAAAAATATGTATTTAAGGATATACAAATATTCATAGAACTTTGCTTTTGAACAAGTAGACTCTTAAAGTAGCAAGGATCTCCAACAGGTTTTCATGGGAACTCAGTAAAGGCTTAATCAAGTCAATATAGTAAGTAGTATTAGAATAATACAGAAATTTAAATTTCATTTTTTTTTCTTTTTTGAAAGAACTCTCAACGGTTGGCTTCCCGACGCTTACAGAAGGATGACCAGCCCTGCAGTGTTGTCTCGGTCATCCTGGCGCAGACGGGACACAGCGAGTTAGGGTGTCAGAGGGTAGTGATTTCATGGAGGCAGGGGGTGGGTGATACCGGTGAGGTGCTGCTCCTATCAGCCCGCCCTCACCCGGGCTGGGGTCTGTGGCAGAAAGCCAGGCCGGGAACAGTTCTGTACTACTCTCCAGGCATTCTTCTTCAAGCAGGGGAAAGCGCACTTAGACTTGTCACTACCTGCGTACTGACAATTCGCTTAATTTGACTGTCCCACCGGCCGCTGAGAAGATGCATCTTTGTCCCATGAGATTGTTACCCAGCTGATCAGGACGCGAAAAGAAGTCAAAAGACTTAGGGCTATTGTGAGTTTCACGTTGTCTCCACTTTCCCCTCTCTCCAAGGGAGAAGAAGCTGAGTTAAGGACAGAAATCAGCGCCTGGAATCTGCTCACCCAAAGAATAATGGATCTATTCTGCTCAAAAAAATGCCTCGATTGTTGATTTGTTTACTTCAGCTCCTTTTCTGAAGGAGAGTATCAGAATTTTGGGGACAAAGCAAAATTGGGAGCAAGGAGAGAGGGAGAAAGAGAGAGAGAGCGAGAGAGAGGAGGAAGCGTGCCTGCATGTGTGGAAACAGAGAGCTCCTTTCTCCAAAGTGTTCAAAATACCCGAGGAACAAGCCTGCCCACCCAGCTGAGGCATCTGAACGGGGGTTACTTTTCCCCAAAGCTAACTTATGCCACCTTCCAAGTGTCTAGCTGGGAACGCTAGTCCTGGGCCTTTCTTTGCTCATCTAGAAAAAGATTTTTCCAGATCTAAGAATGCTCTTATTATGTTATTGAAACAGGGACAATGGATAGAATTCCTCACGATCAAAGCAAAGGCAACACTCTGTGCGTGAAAATGTCTTCTTAGTACAAAGGAGTTACTAGGCATTCATGAGATTTTTCTTTGCCTATTTCAAACCAGATTCTGTGGCTGTGCTAGTTGGTTTTAACCCCCATTCTTTGGGAAAGGTAAATGTCAGTGAATATGTAGCACAGAGAGCCAAGGCTAGAAGCTCGAATACCCTTTTGAGTCACTGGACCATTTTAGAAAGAAACTTGGTGCTTTTTCCAGGTGTTTTCCCCATCCAATAAAATATAAGGGCAATTCAAATTTTCAAGCCAATTACTTTGCTCTACCCTTTCTCCATTATCAATAGGGACTTGGGGCTTAATTAGGCAAGCCAAGGGTCACAGCTTGCCACTGCTCGTTATCAGGTTATTATTTAAATGTGAGCATTAGCAATTCCATGCTTCATGCAATCTTCCTGTGCAAAAAAAAAAAAAAAAAAAAAAAAAAAAAAAAAAAAAAAAAAAAAAGTAAAAGCAGCGACCATGCATTCAGTACCCAGTTATGTTCCAGGAAGGGTTCTAAGTAAGTGTTTCACCGACTGTAACTTAATCATCCTACATCCTGGCGAGAAAGGACCAATATACTATGATCTCTGTTCGGACTGCATCCTGGTGAGAAAAGACCTGTCACCCAGCATCTCAGAGCTTCCCCCAGTAAGGGAAGGATCCAAGATTTGTACAGTTCTGACCCTGAAGTTTGTGTTCGCAGCCATTCCTGGTTTCTGCCCCTGATTTCTGTTAGATCACCAACCCTGTGACAGTTTCCTGGCTGCGTGGCCTCATTTATATTCTTGTCTGCCTTCTCACATGGCCAGCGCTTGTGCAAAGGAATTTGTGGTCATGGAACTGCATGTCTCTGCGCGAAATCTGAGCGCACCACTCCACGTGTAAGCGAATGCCCGGCACCGCGTGGGTACCTTTGTTTGACACGGCCAGCCTAGGTGCAGCAGACAAAGACATGTCATGCTTTCCGGAGAAGAGAGTGCCCCATGGCCTTCCCAGAGCCATTCCAAGGACCCTGTTATAAGTCACAGGACTTTCCTAGAAACATTCAGCCATCCGAATTAGGCTGAGGTCTATGTCTCAGGTTTCTCTTGCTTCCTGATGAATCTTAATACTCTCTGAGTGTGTAAGAATAGCAAATATTTCCTAAGTTCTGATAAGGATTAGACTTTCCCCCGATGAGTGGCGTGGCCATACTAAGGTCAAGACTGACAGCACAGAGGGCGGAGAATGGGGAGCACAGTGTTTTGTGACCTGTCGGGAGCCTCTGGCTGATGGCTTCCTCCAGGATTCTAACTTGCTGTGCCTTTTAGGGAGGCTAAGGCATGCAGATTTCAGGAAGTTTAGATACTAGCATCAGTGGCATAAATGAGATTTTTCAAATTCCCTTCTCCCTTCCCTCCCCCTCCAGGGCGAGCCAGCTCTCTGGCTCCAGCGTCTTCTGCACTGCCTGGGAGAGAGCAGCTGTAGAGAGGGCTGGGGCTGCCGGGTGCAGGGGACAGCACCTGCTCGCAGTGCTGCCCGGAGTCCACGCCCAGCGAGTGGAGTCCTAAGACTTCCCTAAAACCCTTGCGAGGCAATCACTGCACTTCCATTCTGAAGGGAAGAAAAACAGATAGTCCTAGTCCTCTTCCTCAAACCGGGCAGTGAGCTGGCAGAGCTGGAAGCCCACGGGGGGCATGTCAGAGGCTGCAGATTTCCTGCTGCATGCAAAGAGCCACAGCAAAGGAAAAAAGGGCAACTTCTCTTCTCGCCACTACTAGTCCAGGGGTGATTTGGTTCTGAGCACCCCTGAAGGGTCATCACCTGCACCACTGACCACCTGTAGGGTTTGGGTCTTCTAGGGTTTGCAAGGCGCTCTGTGGCCACTCTGTTAGAACCTATACCCTGGGTCAGTGAAAGCTTCTAGGTTCTTAGAGATAATGGAAGGTCTAATCCATCTCCCCGGGTGGCTGTTGGTTTAAGTAGACCTTTTACAGCCTGGCATAGAGCCTGTGGTTGATTGAACTCACATATCAGTTGCCTTTGTTGCTCAGCCCTGAGGCTAATTTGCTGGAGAAAGGAGCCAAAAGTTAGCTCTGGCTCTAACTACATGGTGAGTGACTGAGGTCCGTGAAACTCAACGTTGGAGCAGAACGTCCTTCACAGCCCTCTCCCAGGTGCAGGGACATCTACAGACTACTTTGGACATCCAGAGACAACATCTAGAGACCACCTGCCAATGCACTCGGGGCAGACGGAAGGCTGAGTTTTGCTGATACCTGTAGAAATACCCACGCACCAACAAAAATCCCATTTTGGGGATGGCTCCTTGGCCATATTCCAGGAGGAAGCAGGGTCAGGGACTCTGTGTCACCCTCTGCTCGTGGCGGGGGAGACAGAGGAGCTCAGAACTCAGGGCACAATGTAGTTTAAAACTTAAAAAAAAAAAAGAATTAGCTCATCATTCAAATTGGATGGCTTAGTTAGATAGCTCCCTGAGGCAGGAAATAAGACTAAACTGTTTCTTCCAGCTGCATGTGTCTATGAAAAGATCATCAGAGAAGAGCTCTATCTACCTTCTAATCTCAAGTAACACTTAAAAACACTTCATTAACTACATTTTACAAAGGTAGTTCCTTCCTGCTCCCTATTCAATGCTTCCCAACGCGCCCCCCCCCATTTGCCTGATTTTGCTACCAGCGTTTCAGATGCTGGTTGGTCTTTTTCGGGAGGAACTTAAAATAACTGAAAACCAAATTCCTTTCAATACTGGCATTTATTTTTCTTGGTTCTAAACTTTCTTTTATTTTTTTTAAAAGGTTTTATTTATTTATTTGACAGAGAGAGAGAGATCACAAGTAGGCAGAGAGGCAGGCAGAGAGAGAGGGGGAAACAGGCTCCCTGCTGAGCAGAGAGCCCAATGCGGGGCTCGATCCCAGGACCCTGAGATCATGACCTGAGCCGAAGGCAGAGGCTTTAACCCACTGAGCCACCCAGGCGCCCGGTTCTAAACTTTCTTCTACGCCACAGATTTCTCAGTTCTTTTCCTTTTACCTTATCCCCAGCAGCCCCCTGGGAAACCAGCAGACAAGGATAACAATTACAATAAATAGCTTCTGCCGCAAGCTGTGGCTTTCTTATTCTTAGCCCTTATTTTTGGCTTCCATTTGATTTTAGAGAGCATTTCAATACTCACTAGACTGGTCACATCTTGCCTCTCCCTCCATTTTTCGTGTTTCTTTTTTTTTTGTTTTTTGTCCCNCCCCCCCCCCCCAAGAGTCGGCTTTGCTTAGCATTCTTGGAGAAAGCTTAGCCTATCTCATGACAGGGGACGAATGGCTCTTAGGATTTCGAGGCACTGAGGATGGAGTGCAAGGAACTTCCATTATTCATATCAGATTGAAGCCCATGGAATCACCTATTGGAACATTTTTGACTTATACAAATAAATTCATATGGTTTAAACTAAAGGTAGGGGTTTGAGGGTCATGTTTATACAGGGAACCATAATTCTCCTGTAAGCACCATTCAGGTAGGAAGAATAAGACGGTCTCCCCCTTTTGATAGGCTACCTTCGGGCTGAATACCACATTTTTCTGAATATGATAATTGCTAGCATTTACTGGACAGCCCTGCCTCCTCTTCTGTAAACCTTGCTTCAGTTCCATGAAGTGGGAATTAGGACTACCATTTCACATACTGGAATAGTGAGGCTCAGAGAGGCTAAGTAAAGGCAGGCCTGTCTCATTCAACACTCTTAAACTTTTCTGCTCTACTAGCCAGCCTCCTGTTTGCACTAACCTCTTGCCCTTTTTTTAAAACTCTTCCTGGGGCTCCTGGGTGTTCAGTCATTTAAGCGTTTAAGTGTCGGCCTTCGACTCAAGTCACAATTCCAGCATCCTGAGATCGAGTCCCTGCTTATGTGCTCTCTCGCTCTCAAATAAATAAATAAAATTTTTTTAATAAATAAAATCTTAAAAAACAAAACACAGAAAAGCACTTCCTAATATTCCTTTTCACCTAACTTTGCTTCAAATAAGTATAGGCAAATGATCGGCCCCCTGATCCTCACTGGACCCTAATTGCCCAAGATATGGCCGTGATGCCTCTTTGTTGACAAGGAAACTGTAGGAAGTGCCATTTATTTATTAACTGATGCTCCCTCACTTCCTCAAGTACAAAAGCTTCAACAATTATAAATTTTTTTAAAGTTGTAGACAGATGACCCATTTGTATGTGTTATAAATGAACTGGGAAGCCAGAGCACAAATGTATCGTGTTCATAGACACCATCAAATAAAATCTAAGAAATTAACTTAATCTGACATACCTAATGAAGTACATAATCATCATTATGCTTCATGGTAACTGAGGAATAAATGGAATGTGTTCCATGTAAGTGACTGTAATTGGCTCAACAGTACACAGTCAAGACAAATTTTTAGGTTTTCTCTTATCACATTTAGTTTTGTCAGATTTAGACAAGGTGTCAGTGTGGACAGTGTCCCCAGTGCCATGTGTCATTGTCATCACCATGTCACCACCATCGTGCACACTGACCAGCACAGGTGTGGCTTTTGCACTCCTTCCTTCAATGTTTAGGGTCTCTTTGTCCCCTCCTTCTCTGAACCCTAGCCTGGGATAACTGGTTCTTGGGTTGGGGCCATGCTCCTTGTACCTCTCAGCTTCTGGGCTTCTCCCACACTTGTGCTCAGAAAGGCTCCTTCAGCAACTGCTGAAGTGGGGCTTTTCTTTTCCCTTGGATGTCTGGGATGCCGAAAGCTTGAAGCCACTCATTCCTGGGCTCCCTCTGATGTTGTGGATGGGAGAAGTGCTGGGGTTAGTGTGAGAGACCACGAAACAGAGCTGCAGGAAGGGGGAAGTCAAGATTTATGTCTGGACCGTTGGCTGAGCGTGGGATTTCCATGTTGCAAGTGGCCCTATCCTATTGGTCTAAACCAAGGGGAATTTATTGGACCCCATAACTGAAATATTGAGAGCAGATCCAGGTGCTTAGGGATGTTCTTGGAGATCTGTGTCTCTCCTTACCCAAGCTCTGCTCTCCTCTGTGCTGCTTTAATCGTAGGCAGGCAGTTCTGTGTGGTGGGAAGATGACCATCAGTACTGCCAGGCTTCCATCAACCATCCCAGAAACTAGAGAGGAAAGTACCTCTTCTTCAGGAGTTCCAGCAAAATTCCTGAGATCAGCTCTGATTTGCCGGGCCCTTCCCTGAACCAAGCAGAAAGGCCATGGGAATGTGATAGTCTAATGGACCCCCAGGCCTCCATCCCGGGGACAACTTAGAACTGAAGATGGATTTGGTTCCATTTGACCACATAGACTGATAATGGGCAATAGTGGGCAGCAAAGGACAATTGGATGCTGTTACCAGAAAAGGGAGAACAGAGCAGGGCAGTGGAAATTATAGATGTCCACTTGAGTCAGTGAAAAAGAGGGCAGAAGGCACCCGCAAAATGGCATCTGAGTCCCCGTATCTGGAGATTTGGCTCAGAGAACAAGGAGGGTTAGGATTTTGGGAAACAGAAGAGATGGAGGGAGATCTGATCTCAATGACCCATTTCGACCTACAGAGTGGATCTTTCAATACTTAAACTGAGCAGTTTTAATTTCCTTCCCCTAAAAACATCTCCCTCAACTACATGCTGTTATTTGAAATTTCTTTAACCACGGACAACCCTTTCCTCTAGAAATGGAGAAGATGGATTGAGGTACCAATGCCCTGGGAAAGGTGATACAGAGCTACAGATGAGCTGTAGCCACAGTAGAAAGGAAAATATCATAGCATGTTCTCTTTTGATAAGGAGAGTGAAAAAGAAGCAGGGAAAGAGGATGGCATTCAGAAACAAAAGAAAGAAGAAATATAAGTGATTAAGGACAGAAAATAGTTAAAACTGACTCCCCAGATTTGTCAATGTCAACCTAGTAGGTTGAACACAAACAGTGGCCACAAAACTCACCTGAGTGGAAACACTATTACACAGCATGTGTTTGCTATTGACCCTTTCACTTTCAGAGCTTCTCAGTTTATTTATTTATTATTTTTTAAAGATTTTATTTATTTGAGAGAGAGAGAGTGAGAGAGAGTATGAGAGAGGAGAAGGTCCGAGGGAGAAACAGACTCCCCCATGGAGCTGGGAGCCCGATGTGGGACTCGATCCCAGGACTCCAGGATCATGACCTGAGCTGAAGTCAGTCGCTTAACCAACTGAGCCACCCAGGCGCCCAGCTTCTCAGTTTATTGATAAGAGCTGAACTTTCCATATTTGTTCTGGATTGAGAAATCTCGGTAGCCTGGACAATCCTGATCTAGTTAGGCCATAATTCAAGCCAGCAAGAGGAATGTGAGATAAAATATGCCACGGGAGAAATCCACTGGCTGTCAGCCATATTAAGAGCCTTGGCATTTCTTCATAAAGTTAAACATTTTTTCCCCCTTTTCTGATGTCATCTGCATTTTGCTAAACAGAACTTACGCTGTCTTAAACCTTATTCCAGAAAAACAAATAGTCCAAGCTTTGATAACCCTTTATGTTTCTGACGGTGCAGGAATTCAGGTTTAGTCAATATTTATTTTATTTTATTTTTTTTTAAAGATTATTTATTTATTTATTTGACAGAGAGAGATTACAAATAGGCAGAGAGGCAGGCAGAGAAACAGAGAGAGGAGGAAGCAGGCTCCCCGCTGAGCAGAGAGCCCGATGCGGGCCTCGATCCCACGACGCTGAGATCATGACCTGAGCCGAAAGCAGAGGCTTTAACCCACTGAGCCACCCAGGCGCCCAGGTTTAGTCAATATTTAAAAGACACTGAATAATGGTACATCACGTCTCCTCAGTGTGATGTCATCTTAACTGCACTTTATGTGAATGAAAGTGTTTGGGGGGCTGATCCTCCTGATGACTTGGCACCAGGCTTGACCATGTGGGTCAGAACACTTTATGATATTTCGGTGGTCTCCCAAGGGGGCCCAGTAATGTGAGCGCAAGTAAGCGCCATCATGCTCACAAGTGTTTCTCTGATAGTCGCTCTTCAACATGAAAATTACATGAAAGGACATGAACATGGATCAAACAATATTCTAAAAACATCCATAAAGAGAATCAGCACCACAAAAAAAAGTTAATTCCCCTGTACTTGTATCAGAAGAAGTGATATTGGATGCCTGGGTGGCTTAGTTGCTTGAGTGACTGCCTTCAGCTGGGGTCATGATCCTGGAGTCCTGGGATCGAGTCTCACATTGGGCTCCCTGCTCAGCAGGGGGTCTGCTTCTCCCTCTGACCTTCCCCCTCTCATGCTCGCTCTCTCTCATTGTCTCTCTCAAATAAATAAATAAAATCTTAAGAAGAAAAAACTGAACATCTCATTAAAACACGGACTTTCCTCACAGAATTTATGGCTTTTGTTTTCATTCACAGTTGTTCTTTAATGAGTGTGTGCATGCGGGACAAATCAAATCACTCTCTGGTTTTATATTAAGCCAAGTAGCATCTCCAACCCTCTCTCCCCAACATAATAATCCTCATTGTGCTTATTTTTAGGTTCCTGCTTTTCAGATAGCCTTATCAGGAACAATTATCTCTGATAACTGTTAAAAACAAGTCTCTGAAGCTAATCGGGCATAAAAAGAAACCTTTGCAGAAACACCTCGTTAAGCTTGTTCTGGACAATGGCAAAGGTTACCATTTTACCATGGGCTACTGTGAAGAGCCCGGGGTGCCCCCACCCAAATCTGCCAGGCAGGTCTGGAGACTGCTGGGCCACCCCCCATTCCCCCCCAGTCTAACCACTTCCCCACTTCACTGCCTTTTACCCACAAGTCAACAGGAAAGGAAAACAGCGACAAAGAGGAGGACAGAGGCTCTAGGTGGGGGAGCACTACATCGGAATGCGCCAATGGCCGCGTCTACATGAGGTTCACCACGCTTCCCCAACCCCGAGTCAACACAAGCAGCTTACTCCCTCTTCTCTTCTTGCCTACTAGGAACTCAAAGTACAAAACGCTTTTCAAATTATGGAACCTGTCAGGTGACCTGGAGTGGGAATTAACCCAAACAATCCCTTGAAACTGACCTCGTGCTCTGGATTGTTTTTGTAGAGTAAAAGAGAAAAATGGCACACCGGGTGAAATCCAGCCTCCCCGGTAACCTAAAGGCTGGCAGGTGAGCTCTCCCTGGCCCAGCTTGCTTTGGGAGCCAGGGCTTTGAATTCAATGATGTGGGCAACATGCCGTGTTCACATTTAGAAGCAGCTGAGAACCAGGTTAGAGATTTTCACCTAATTGCGACTGGGTCGTTTTTTTGGATGGCCCCACACCGGTGAGTGTGTGCCTGTGTGGGGGGGGTGTGTATTCTCTGTGTATCTGTGCCTAGGCTCTAGGGTTGGCAGGATTGGCTGTGAGGTAGGAAACTATCGAACAAGATATCATTCCTGAAGTCAGGGAAAGGTGAGGGGGGAACTCGTAGATCAGAAACAAGGCACTGGGAGGATTTTTCTAAGCTGGGGGATTACTGCTGTTTTAGGTAAAGCGGAATATCTTGTTCATTCCCCTCCCTCAGTTTATTGTTTCATTTTTGATTGCATTGAGTTTTAGAGAGTTGATCTTTGAGACATCTGGCGGTGTTTCTTTTTAAGCCTGTAGCGGAGGAGACAGCTCTGTGTTTCTGCGAGTGACAAGGCTGTGACTTCTGTGATCCTCTCCTTGAGGGGACAGCCATGAGGGCTCATCTCACAGGCGAATCCCAGGACTTGCTTGGCCACTGACTCCGCTTTTCTCTAAGTGATTGAAAAGGACACTTGACACACACTCCCTCTTCAGAGACCAAGTTATAATTAAATCCAGGAAAACTCTGCCAGCTGGAGCCCACAGGTTCTGAGTCGGGCATTTGTTCTTGCTGAAGCCCACAGCCATAGCGTCTATGTTGCCGCCATGGGCGCGACCACTTAGGTGATCGTGAAATATTTGTTCTGTCTACAGTATGTTTTGCTCGGCGAAAATGAAAGCCCACCAGGAAAGTAAACCTGCTTTGAATACAGATGTAAGCATTTTCTCACAAAAATGAAGCCCTAGTTTTTCCAGACAGGACGAAAGGTTAGTTTGATATGGTGCCAACAAACAAGAAACCATAACTAAGTAGTTAAGAATAGGTAAACACAAATGGCTCGGGAGAAGGAAGCTGTCTGGTGGGGTGCCAGTGTGAAGCCAGATTTAACAGCTTCATCAAAGGGGATGTGTTAAATGCTCATTAACTAAATTTACAAACGATCCCCAACTGGGATGTGTTGTAAACAACAGAGGTACACACACGCACACACACGCACATATACACACTAATTACATACACACGCTCACACCAAAGAGGAGGTGAAGTAACAGCTTGGAAAACAGAAGATAAAATAATTTTAAAGACAGGCATTGAAAGAAAACATTGACATAGTTTGAATACAGAATTAGGCAACAACCTGAGAAGAGCGACTTGGAGTCTCTGACGAATGTCACAGGGACGCTGCAGGTGGCAGGAGGGGAGTCTGTGCCCATGTGGCAGGGGGTATGTGCAGCCACAAGGAATCCTGGAAAAGATCTGAGATGCTCAGAAGGAGAGAGAGCAGGGGTCACTGGACACCAACAGAGACAGAGTCATGACTGAAGAATGCCTGAGTGTAATACGCTGCCACGTTCTTAATATTTGTTCCTAGAGCACCCCTAATTTGCAGGAGGCATTGACCCAGACCACACCGTGGATCTTGAGCATGGAGAAAGGATCACACTGGACCGTGTTGGCACACCACAATCACCCCACTGATTCTTGAGAGGCCATTAGGAGCAGACCCCTTAAGGCATGGTGCTGGCTGCTGCACTGATATCTTGAGGAAAAAGGAGTACATTCTAGATCTTGAGTTCCATCACGATGGCATCAGAGACCTAGAGCAAGTACAGCACCTGGACTCATGTCCCAGCCCTGACTGTGACCTTCTGGGCTTCCCCTATATATAGGCTCTCAGTACAGCACGGGGCTGGGGGGGGGGGGGGGTAGAGGCTGGGTGATGGGACACCTGGGTTGTAATTCTGCCTCTGCTGCTAAATGTTTGTGTGACCATGGGCTTGTCCTGAACCTCCTGGGTTTCAGTTCCCTAGTAAGATCAGAATTCCTTTCTGGAGAATCCATGAATTGGCTTCAGAAAGCCTTAAATCCCTGGATGTGTGTCACCATTTTCTGTGAATGGGTATATGTGTACTTTTTAGAGGAAGAACATCTTCTTTAGGAAAGAATCATATTTTTAGAGACAGTCCTCATGCAAAAAAGTGAACAACTGTTGACCATCGCTAGATTATTGTTAAGGTTTGCTCTCAAGCTAAACTTTAATCCCTCTCCCATATAATCCCTTGAATCTCTAACCCACGTAAGTAACCAGAGGGCTGGTCCTAGAGAAAGAATCGGAGGCACCTGCTCATCACAAGTCACTGAACCTACAATCCAGACATCTGATCACCTTGATTGGGTGTGTTCAGAATGAAAACGGTTGGAGGCTCTGTGCTCAGTTGGTTAGAACACAGGAAAAGTAAGTCCAGGGTTGCCGGTCTGATACATCCCTAGACCATTTCGCTTTTCACTTGGACAGTCAATAAAGGGGGAAGAAACTTTTACCAGAATCACCTGTATGAGACCCTACTGTGAAATCTTCAAACCCACTGAGAATTTCAGAAAAGAGAAAAATACATAGCCTTCCACTGCTTTTTGAAAAACATCAACTGTAATGTCAATATCACACTCTCAGCAAAAGCTTGTAAAGGGTTTACTGGCTACCATTCTGGGAAATAGCTTTTCTTCGACCCCCAAACCTTTCCCAGAGCCACCCTATAAAGTAATATTATGTACCCCGTAGTGTGCTAGGTGCTGATCTCGTTTGAGCCACGCTACAACTGTAGGAAGTGGATAATATTAGCTTCGCCTTCATTTTCCAGATGAAGAAAAAGGACTTTAGACATGGTGAGGCAACTTTTCTAAGGCTACAGATGGGGAGTACTGGAAGTTATTCAAGTGCCAGCAGCCCTACTTAAGGCCTTGCTGTGTGGCTCGGCATTTGTGTCTGATTCCTGGGAATGGGGACAGGAGGTGAGCAGGCTGGAGGTGGGGAGAAGGAGGTAGTGTCACATATGTTCAGTGTGAGTGAATGTCCTGACATGGGCATCCCATCAATACAATGCAGATTGGATACAAAGCTGCTTGAATTTTATCTCTTAACGATTTCCTCAGAAAATTCACTCCAGGATAGTATGGTTCAAGGCAAAACAAATCTCTCTCTGTCTCCCTCTTCCTCTCACCCTCTACTTCTCCCCCCCCTCTCCCACCCCTCCCCCTCACTTGTTTTCTCTTATTCTCTAACAGAAAGACCCCATATCCTCGCAGTTCTGCTCCTTAAAAAAATCTACAAGAAAACAGATTCAGAATAATGGCTACCTTTGGGGGTGAGGAGGGGTTGTGACTGGGGAAATGAATGTCTTTAGCTGTATGAGTAATACACTTTCTTAAGCTGGACCATGGGTATGTGCTTGTTGGTTTATACATTTTTCTCTGAACAAATCTGAATATCATTAAATCATAAACAAATTTTTTCACAATCTGTCTAAAAAAAAGATTTACTTAGCCTTAAAAAAGTTCATACCAGTTGACTGAGCAGCTCCATTTCTGGGAATCTGTTCTGAGGAAATTATCTGAAATGAGGACAGAGATGTATATGCCAAAAGTCCATCACAACATTATTTCTAATTAGAAAATCTTGAAATAATTTAAAAAGTCTAACAAAGAATGATTGGACTAATCAGGCTACATTTGTGAGCTGGAATATTACACAGACTTCAAAAAAAGATGCTTACAGAGAGTTTTTATTGGTATGAGGAAATGCATTTGATGAAGTCGTAAGTGGAAAAGCAGGATATGAAATTATGCATAAAATAAAATTTCAAAGCTCTGGAAAGGACTTGAAAAAAAAAGACCGAATGAAAACAAGGCCCATAGTGAGTGCCTCTGGGTTGTGTAAGGCCCTTTTGTACTTGTTTCCAAGTCTTAATTTCATACAATTGGGCATGTATTACTTTTATATAATAGAAAAAAATAATTGAAAAAATTGTTCTCGTCATCAGAACTATTCTGGCAGATTCCTGCATCTGCAACTGGGAAGGCTTTTGTCCCTTGTCCTGAAGTAGATCCCGTGTCTGCTGCTGACAGACTGTGGCTAACTCGCGGGGCTCTGGGCAGGCACTTTGGAGTTCCTGGTGCGGCCTCATCGCTGCTGCTGACTGCACTTTACAAAGATCTCGAGAACAATTCCTCCTCCAGACAATTCAGTGTTTTCCTGTGGTGCCTCATCTATCCCAAGACTGGAGAGAGATGAGGAGAGGCCACTTAAAGACCCGGGTGAATATGCCTGCTTCTGACCACGCAGGGAAGAGCTATGAACGTGGGAAGTGTTACGAAACACACACACACACACACACACACACACACACACACACACACACTCACTCACTCTCTCTCTCTCTCTCCCCCTGGCCTGAGTTCCCCAGGAGGAAAGTATGTGGGTACGTGGCAGGGGTCCAAGGGCCTCGGTGGCAGCTGTCTTGGGCCCAGGTGGCCTCAGGGCAGCAGTCACAGCTGTGGGGCCGTAGGGGCACAATGAGGAGGAAGGGGCTGCTCTCCTTCCTGTCCTGTCCTCAGTCCCTCCACTCCTCCAGGGTGAAGTATGGCGCTCGTTACCCGGAAGCAGAAAGGGAAGTACATCCGGCTCAGCTGTAAGCGCACCGGAAGCCTTCTGGAGTTGGCTCCCCGGAGAAGGTGGAAAGCAGTTGGCCTGGATCTCCTTCTTGGGGTACACGGGGGTCCCTCCTTGCCTCCTGGGGCACCCTGGGCACCCCTGTCCGTGTGTCCTCTCTGCAGAGAAATGCGCTATGCTTAGAGGCAGGGGCTGCGGGCGCCTTCTGAGGCCGGGAGGAGTGAGCTGGGGAGAGAGAGAGGGCAAACAAGGAGACAGCAGGGCCAGTAATGCCTTGCCACGATCTGGATCAAGCGTCTTTAGATACTGTATATCTCTATTGTATACTGAAAATAGAAAATATATATTTAAAGGTATTTGATTATCTGTATGTTTCATAGACATTTATATATATATTTAAATACATTTCAATGTAGACTTTAAATGTTTTATATATGTATGTACATCTATGTTTGATATCTATGTGCTTTTCATCATCCTAATATTAGGCAGAGCTTAGCAAGCAACAGATATTTATTTAGTTAGTTAGTTTTGTTTGTTTACTCCTTTTTATTAATTTTTTTAAAGATCATCTCTACACCCACCATGGGGCTTGAAGTCGTGAACCTGAGATGAAGAGCTGCATGCTCCACCTGCTGAGCCAGCCACGTGCCTCAGAAAGGATCATTTAGGAAGCCAAACAGTACTCAGGTCATGACTCCTCTTCCATCCCCACACACAGAGTTCCTCACGTCACCCCTCCTTTCCTGACACAACCACTCCTAGCACTTCAAATTATTTGATCTGTGTTCCTTTCTGGCATCGCCTTCCTCATTTCTAACTCATGTGCTTATCCTGCTAATTCTTTTTTTTCTCCCATTATAGACATGTAAACATTATGTGTTGACTTTCCAAAATGAAAAAAAACAATGATTTAATATTCCATCCATCCTATCCCCCATCCCTACTCCCACCCCATTTTCCCCTTCTTTGATGCTCCCAATGTGGTGATTGTGTTAGTTCGGGTCCTCTGAGAAACAAAGGTAGGATTTGGAATTCACAAGGTCCTCTGGCATAGGTGCCTGGGAAGGATAAAGGGGCAGCTCCCTGGCTAACCTGACACCATGAAGGAGAGGGTCAGGGAAGCAGGGTCGGCTAGGTAGAACCTTAGACTTCAGAGTAGTTCTGAGAAATTCAAGGCCAGGAATAAAGACTGACTGGCCATTGGAGAAGTCCAGGCCTGGGCAGCAGTGGCCGGACCTCGTCCCCTTGCTGTGCTCAGGCAATGGCTGGGAAGCTGGCCCTGCTACTTTTCCCAGTGATGGCAACATGTGGTCCCAAAGAGGGTACACACTCCCCACAGCAGGTCATCCTTTGAAGGGAGGTCTGAGCTGAGCATTGTCAAGGTCACCACATTTATATTCTTCTTTATGGTTCTATTAATGTCCAGTGCTCCCATTGTTGTCAGTGAATACTGTTCACAGCTGAATCATATTGTATACTATAATCTTATTCCTTTTCTCATTAATTATTTTTCCTTGGAGGTTTGTTTTTTAATTTGTTTGCTCTCCTATATATGTATCCATATTCTCCAAACTTTCTGACAGAATATTAAACACCCTGCGATATGGTGGAACCCATTTGCGAATCAGTCCATTTCCTCTCTTTCTTTTTTGGAGATGTTCCATCTGGAGCCCCATTCTGGGTTGGTTGGGCTTTGCTTATTCCTTCATTTTGGTGGAGCACGTCTTCCAGGAGCCTGCTGAAAAGTGGCCTAACCGATGTGAATGTTTTGATTCCTTATATACTTTTAGTCTACCCCCATGCTTGTAAGTTTCTAGGTCAGAAATCATTTGTGCCTCAGAATTTGGAAGTTATTGTTTCCTGGCTTCTAGTGTTTCTGTTGAGAAGTTGATGTCATTCAGATTCTTAATGTTTATGTGGCCTTCCGCCTACCCCTTTCTGGCAGCTTTTAGAACCTCTTATTTGTTTCTGGTGTTCTAAATTTCATAATGACGCACCTTAGTCTCTATGTTGGGGTGCTGGGTGGGTCTTTCAAAACAGGAAACTCATGTCTTTCACTTCTAAGAAATTTTTGTATTGCTTCATTGATTTCTTCCATTTTGTTTTTTTCAGTGCTCTCTAGAACTTTTTTTTTTAAAAGATTTTTGTTTTTATTTATTTGACACAGAGAGAGAGATCACAAGTAGGCAGAGAGGCAGGCAGCGAGAGAGGAGGAAGCAGGCTCCCTGCTGAGCAGGCAGCCTGACACGGGGCTCAATCTCAGGACCCCGAGATCATGACCTGAGCCGAAGGCAGAGGCTTAACCCACTTTTTGCTGTAGGCTTTACTGTAATTGATTTGCTAGAGGGCCCGGATTCTTGTTGGGGATCCTCAAATGTCAGTATTTGTAAATCTTTACTGTTGGGCAGGTTTTTTTCAACACAGAGGAATCCTCCCATCTCCTCTCTTGGTGGTCGTAGCTGGGATGGGGGGAGGCTGTTTACAGCCCTGGCTGCCAGCATATTGGGTCTAAGTTTGGGAAGGTAACTGGAAAAGTCTTGCCTTTCAGTACATAGATTTTCTTAGTTTTCTTGTTTTTAGAGCAGTGACTGAACCCCTTCCTCAGCCATCTCTGGGACCAGACTTTCTGGTTCAGCTCCTCTAGTCTTCTGCTATGATGGGGAGTGAAGTGGTGCAGCTTTGTGGCTGCCCAGATAGGCCTGGGATGGTAGGGACAGGGGGACACAAGATTCTCATTACTCCCTATACATATAGGCTTCTAAACAATCCTCCTATGTTCAGCCCTTCCCTACCTCTTGGCCTTATAGGGGATGAGACTGCCTCCCTTCCCAGAATCTTCCTACAGTGAGTGACTCCAGTGAGCTTGCTCTTGTGGATATTCTCTAGACTGCACACCCCAAGGAATTCTCATTTTTCCCCGCTGTATACCGTGTCAGTTGCTACGGTTTCCCTCAACCTATGTCAGTGTTTCCAACTTTCATTAGCATTTCTCATTTCTATTATCTACCCGTCACCCTACCCCACCCAATCACTATTGTTCTGGTGGCTTTATTTTGTTTTTTCTCTTATTTCCATTTTATCAGGGTGTGAGGAGAGAGTGAGGAAAAAGAGCATATGTTCAATCTGCTATGTATAATGAGACATCATGCTTCTATGTTTTTTTATTATATTTTCAACACCCTCCAGGTCGAAAGTCTGCCTCAAAAATGGTTGAAAAACCCCTCCTTCATGGAGTTTGCTCAGAGGCAGCAAGTGCTCTCAACTCTTCTTCCCAGATATTTTTCTTCTTTGACCCTTTCTTGATCAACTTCTTCATGAAGGTACCAAAGGGTTATCCTTACTGTCTGATACTGTGCTACTTTATACACAATAAATCTCTTCATAGATTCCTTGCTAGGTAGGTATTATTATATCCATTTAACAGACAAGAACTGTGGTTTGGAAATATTTCCCAGGAAACTCAGCCAGTAAGACATGGAGGCTGGGCTCAAGTGGCGTCTGTCTTACTTTTATTTTTTCTCTCTTTTTTTTTGAGAGTGAGCAAGCGCACATGCTCACGTGAGCAGGGGTGGGAGGGTTGAGGGAGGGGCAGAAGGAGAGCGAGAGAAAATCTTAAGCAGGCTCCATGCTTAGCACCCTGAGATCTTGACCTGAGCCGAAATCAAGAGTCACATGCTTAACCACCCAGGCGCCCTACTTGAATCCTCAGTCTTACTTCTAAGCAGACTGGTCTTTCCTGGGCACTTTGCTCCCCACCCTGAAGTGGGTGCTTGTGCTAGGTGGCTGTAGTACTTGTATGCCAAGTGCTTTGTGGAAAACGTGAGTTCCATGAGCCAGAGCCCTCATCTGCTGGCTCGCCTCCATCTCCCAAGCATAGAACAATAATACTTGCTGTACTGAAAATACACAATCAATATTTTTTACATGAATGAATGAATGAATGAATGAACATGACTTCATTTAATTCTCAGAGCAACCTAGTCAGTCATAATTCTAATATTAGAGTGAGTATATCTGATATTAACCTTTTGTAAAAGGTTAGGAAACAAGTCTCAGAAATTTGGGACAGTCTTTTCCAGAGGATCACTCTTTCCAGAAAGCGTTGCTTTCATTAATCTGTGAAATAACCCATGCTAAGGTGCCTACAGGGGCTGAAGGAGAGTGCTGAGCTGGCTTGGCTAAGTTAGTCCAGAATTATTCAGCATTCATTCAACAAAATATTAGTGAGTATCCACTGTGTATTACTGGGCTGCAAGATTTATATTCATTAAATCTCCTCCCATCTCTACAATAGCCCTGCCAGAGAGCTAGTTGGCCTAAAACCATTTCCAAAATATCCATTTGTCCAATGAAGAGTTTGCTTAAAATTCAACCTCCGTTTGAGAACCTGGACTTCATTTTAGTGTCCTATATTTCCTTGGCATTTTGGGAGAGTTAAATGGTTTAAAACAATCCATTCCTTTAAGGCCACTTCTAGCTTGATTTTGTATTTCTGTTAGGTATTTACTGAACTTGCAGGACTTTTTTTAAATGATGGGATTGTTCTGGATACTTGAAAGTGCCTTATTCTATTTGACCTACTTTTGGAGAGTTAGACTCCTTTTTGGTCTGTTGAGGCAAAGGCTTTTATTCAGAATTTAAATGAAATTAAAACTTAATTTAATTTAATATTTATTTCCAGGACACCTGAATAGATGCAAAAAACTCCAAAGGGGAATGAATTTTACATGAATGGGTTTTTGGGTAAGATATTCTCCAGCCAGACTGTAATGAGAAAAAAAATGGAGACAAAGACCTAGGGAATCAATTTACTACCCTTCTCTCTCTCTCCCTGTTCTCTTTCCTCTCCCTGCACTGTAATCCAGGGAGGAGACTGGGTTCCTCCTGGCTCCTAGTTTTCATGATTCTAGGTGTTAAATGCTATTTTTCCAGTTCTTCTGAGTCAAAGGTATGGATTCAAGTGGGTCATTCACTGGATATATTGGAGGGAGGCTAGACTTCTGGCAGTCTCTCCAACAAGCCTACCTATCGATTTATCCAAAAACCATGCCCCAAAACATTAGTGGGGCATGTGAATGACTTCAAACGGAATGACTAAAATTCCCAGAGAATTAGATAACTTTATAGCAGCTGCATAGCGATTGTATTAATTATGGAAACACTTATAATAGTTCAAACAGGTAGAAGAGGGGAGAACTCACATTCTTTCTGCCTACCTAACATGTCTTTGGATCAGAATTTGTGGACTTTGTTAAATGTGTTAACTATTTGAGCAAGTCTTTATTTTTGATAGGGGAAAATGGAATCAAAATTGCTCTGAGCAATTTGAGGGAGAGGTAAGGGTTCAGGGATGGCATAAGAGTAGCTGAATATTTTAGTGACTCCTGGGTGGCTCAGTCAGTTAAGCATCTGACTCTTGATTTTGGCTCAGGTCTTGATATCAAGGTTGTGGGATTAATCCCCCCATGAAGCCCCACGCTAGGTGCAGAGTCTGCTTAGAGTTCTCTCTCCTCCTCTTCCTCTGCCCCTCCTCCCACTCAAGCTCATGCACACTTCTCTAAATAAACAAACAAATAAATAAAATCTTAAAAAAAAGAGTAACAGTATTTTAGAACATGGTTCTATTAAATCCAATCTAGGAAACATAAAGAGAGTGTTCAAAGACTGTATATTTTGTTGCTTTAAAAAAAAGATATACAGATGATTCTTTGTAAAAAAAAAAAAAGAGTAAAGTATAGCTAGCTTTATTTTCATATTTGGAAAACTACTGGAGTGTCAACACAATGTCTACAAACTTCCAGCAAGAAATTTTTTTTAGAATTCCCTGGACATTATCTGGAATAAAGGTGATGTCCTTCTGCTGCCACAGAGCTTTGTGGGCCACTAAGATAATCTGATCCTTGTCACCAGTCTGTCTGCAGAGATTCTGACCAGTGAGTCTGAAGCTGACTTTCTCTGGAAACTCTCAGCTGGCTGGTCTGGGCATAATGAACTTGATGTCCCTCCACATTATAAAATTCTGCCACTTGAACTTTTAGGGGTTAAAATTGTATTTTGGAAGGTATACCCACAGGGATGTCCACCAAAGGGGACTTTAGAGCATTGTTGACTGTGACAGCTGAGTCGGCTGTCTGATCTGTGCCAGGAGTCACATCAGCTGTGAGGCCATTCCTGTGTGAAGCATGTAGACTCTGGGGTCAGACTGCTTGGGTCCACATACTGGCTCCTACACATGCTGGTTATGTGACTAGTTGTGTCCCCTCTTATCAGTAAAGTAAGGATTTTATGTGACTACTTCACAGGGTTATTGTGAGGATAAAAATGAGTTAAAATGTGTAAACAGCTTAGAAAGGTGCCAGGCACCTGGTAAGTGGTACTGTAAGTGTTAGTTAGGAATGTATCACTATCATTAGTGTTTATGTAAAGTATGTAAACTATACGAGGCACTTTTTGGGGTCGCAATTGCATAGGAGTATATTTGCAGTGTGTGTGTGTGTGTGTGTGTATACACACAATTATTCATTTTTATAATCCTGGAAATACAATTTCTCAACAGTGCAATTTCTCTTCCTTTTCCTTTGCAACTACTTGCCACCAAATAGCTTTCTCATTATAATACCTGTCCCCTGCTCCCACTGGTTTTGAATGTACAAATGTTACCTCTTCCTCTATCAGAACTTATTTAACTTGGACAAGGCTGGACATAGCGGCCCAGGTTTCTTCCGGTTTCAAGTTCTATGTATGCCATTTCAGATTTAGACTGATTTTTTACTCGCACCTGTCTTCAACCTGGTATGGCTTAAGGACTAGATAGAGCTTTTAGATGGACTATCATTTAATCCTTACAAAAACTCTTCAAAGGTAGGTATTACTCCCATCTTACAGATGAATACAAGCAAAAGTAGAGAGGTAAACTACCTACCCAAATCCACATACCTAGGAAGTAGAGAACTAGAGATAGAACCTGTTTATTCTTACTCCAAGCTCCATTCTCTTCCCACTACTCATAATTCCTCCTTTATAAAACAGTATAAATAAAATAATAATGGACATATTCCATCAATATCATGCCCTTGAAACTGTCTAAAATATCCATCCAGAATTCCATAGACATTTTTTGTATAGTTCTCCATCCTCCTTTAAATAAAACATGTTTTCTTTAGTACTCCATTCATCCATCCATCCATTCTCTCATCTATCTATTGATCCAATCATACCATCCATTTATCCATCTGATCACATATTTTTTATTTTATTTTATTTTATTTTTAAATTAAATTTAATTTATTTTTTAAATTTAATTTTATTTATTTTATTATTATTATTAATTAATTTTATTTTTATTTATTAGGGAGAGGGAGAGAGATAATCCTCAAGCAGACTCTCTACTGAGCATGGATCCCAACTCGGACTCAGTCCCAGGACCCTGAGATCATGAGCTGAAATCAAGAGCTGGATGTCCAACTCACTGAACCACCCAGGTACCCCTATCTGATCACATATATATCCATCCAGTTATCCACGAATTATCCATCCATCCATCCATCCATCCATCCATCCATCCGTCCATCTATCCATCCTTTTACTAATTATCTACTATGCTTCAGGCATAGCAAGTTCTGAGAAAACCCCTGTCTTTAAGGAAGTCTCAGCGCAGGGAACAGGGCAACATAGGAATTAAAAATCACAATATAATGTGGTGAATGTTAGCACATTGTGGTCCTTACAAGGTGTTCTCAAAATGCAGGAGAGGTGGGAGTGAATTTCTAACTTTTCATAGGGCGTATTTTCAAACTGTGATCCTTGATGATTTAGAAGGTCAAGAGCTATGTGCAAAGCCTTTTTGGAGAGGTTTGTGACCAAGGGAGCAGAGAGGTGGGAATTTAACTGAGGCCTCACAGAGCAGTTTTAACTGTGTTAATGTTTGAGCTGATCAAGAGTTTGCCAGGAATCAGAAGAGGAGGAAGACATTACAGGCAAAAGAAACTTTAAGGAGGGCACGTGTTGTGATGACCACCGGGTGTTAGATGCAACTAATGAATCATTGAACATTACATCAAAAACTTAAAATGATGTACTATACTGGCTGACTGAACGTAATTAAAAAAAAAAAAAAAGAAACTACAGGTGAAAAACCACAGGCAAATAATTTGTTAAGACTCCAACCTAGAGTACCATTTGAGGAAGTAGCAGGAGACAAAGCACCTAGGACAGGTAGTTAGGGTTCAGATAAAGAAAGGAACAGAGTCCGAGGCCAAGAATTAATTCTCAAGGAAATTAAATATACTTTCAAAAGTAGTATTATAGTTCATTATAAAATTAATTCTCCTAGTGTCATTAAACAAAATGGTAAAAGTTCTTATGGTCCATTTCCAGAAACTTGTAACAAATTCTCTATCTTTGGGGGTAAATTTGCATTCAGGAGTTGAGCTAGGAGCTTGTTTCTGGGGAATAATGTGTTCTGAATTACAAACAATGGCTTACAAAACTTCGAGAGAGAAATGAGGCCATGATTTGGCTCAGTGGCATAGCCCCTTAGTGACACGCCTGATGTTCAAATATGGGCCAGGGAAAGGGGATCCAAACATTTGTTTATTTTGTTACTCAAAAAAGTGGCAGAGAGGTTTTTGGAAGTGGATATTACTTAATGGGAGTTAAATTTATGATACAGGTTTCACCCGGGAAGTGTCTGAAACACTGCTTTTATTTTCTTCCCTTACCTCTGGGGTTGAGATTAAGTAGGTTAGCTGAATTAAGATATATATGTACAGTCATCTCCCAAAGAGGCAGCTGGTGTGAACTAGCACCATTTCTATAGATTCCAAGGCTCACTTGCCAGTCTCCTTAGATAGGACAGAAGCGATGTTTCTAAGCCTAATAATTCCCCTTTCTGTCCGAGTTGATCAATACATCTTTTTGCGTCTTCCAGCACAAAAACCCAAATGTGCTTCCTTTTCTAAAAGGAAGCCTCTGTCTTGCTGGGATTCAGAGGGCAGAGTCCCATGACACAGTTTGCAGTCAATTTTTGGCATCCGAAAAACCTTCCCTCTTTCAAGAACTGTGGGCGACCAGTCAGGAGGAAGAGTATTTTGGCATTTGTTCGGAGAATCTTACCTGCCAAATGGGCTGCTCGTAACGTATTGTTTCTGAAACCAGGGGGAGCACATGTAACAAGAACAGGCTTTGTAGTGTCAGAACGTTTGTGATGAGCACATCTGCACCGAGTTGAAGGCAATGGCAAACAGCGCGTCTGCTCCTTTTCTCCCACACCAGCTCTCCTCGGCTTCTCGAACACTCTCCTAGGGCATGATTGTTACCTCTCAAGACCCATATTTCAGATTTCCTCACTTTACTACTACCATAACCCTGGAATCAGACGTTTTACACACAGTTGTTCTGACTGGCATGCTAGCCCTATGCCCTCAGCCACCCAGCAGCTTCCCTGCTCCAGTCTGGGTATCGGTCTTACCAAAAAAGGTGAGGGGAAACTTAACGAGGCACGCTAGGTCAGTATGTTCAGGCTGACATTTCTTCTAGGATTCCTTTTCATAATTCTGTTTTCATTCGACAAGCATGTACTGGGAGTCCGCGGTGCTAGGCAGGGTCCTGAGCTTCTCAGAGGAGATGGTAAGCAGAATAGACTTCTGGAAGTAACCCACCAAGACCTCCACACACCAAAGCCCAGTCCAGAGAAGGAGCCAGAAGGGCCTCAAGGAGCCAGGCCGGAGGGCTCAGCCGGAGGGCTCAGCCTCCTCACACTGCCGGGCCCTCAGACTCTTGCTTATCACCACCATAGACTTCTCTTTCCTTTCACCATCTTTAGTGGACAAATCTAACCTCCGTTCTCATTCAAAAGGAAACAAACTTCCCACTATAATATACTGCTGTAACCAAGAAGACCCAAACAAAGTCGAGAAGAAAACAGCAGGAGGGTATTAAATGCTACATAGTTCATCAGATGGTCCCTGTCCCCCGAGGCTTGTAATAGGGAGTACTAGTTACATCCTTCATTCTTAGCATGACTGGAAAGATTTTAAAATAATTCCATAGATAAGCAGAGGTTGGAAAAGAGCTGGGTTTTTTTTAGCAGTAAAAAGTTTTCTTGGCTCACAAAACTGTGTTAGAGTCTTGGTGTCGTGGAGTGGGGGGGATCTTTTATGTAAATATCTACATAATTCTAGGTATATATCTTATATCACGATAAGTCACAAAACCCCAGCAAAATCTGGCAGAAGAGCGCCGGAGCAGCAGAGGCTTCCTGGCCTCTCCCGGAATTCCGAGCAATTCCTTGGGAGCCCGGACCATCCCAGACGCTGACAGTTACTTTCTACCTGTTAGTTACCGTTGTCCCCCCCCCAGTAGTCCCGCCTAAGGGTCCGAAGCCCACTGCCACACCGCAAAGAGTCTTAAAATTTGAAAACGCACATCCTACATACCCTAGAGTCCTGATTCTCCATGAAGGGGGCCGCTGTGTTGCTATCAGGCCATACGTTCGAATGTTCTCCGACTTCCTTTCTGACTCAGATCGAATGAATCCGCAGCACTGATGTAAGGCTCTTAATGGGAATCTGTTTTCAATTCAGGGCAGATGTGGGACACTCTTGTAGCCCTAGGGATTATCAACTTTAAAACAAATCGCCTTCAGGATGATAAGTCAAGAGGCAGTAACTGTTTCCTGAGGCCTCCTTGGGGTTCCTTCCAGATGCTTAACATATAACACAATAACTATGACACAAAAAGCAGGTTTTGCTCTTGAGGCTCTCAGACTTTAAGACAAAGCTCGCAAATGATCCTCGGCAACCAAGCGTGTGACTACAACACAGAACCTTTACGCGGAAATTCAGAGATTTTAGTAACATAAAAAATGATCAAAATGTCCCTGTCCCTACTGCCCCCCCCAAACTCTCTCAGCACCGTGTTCGGTTCATTGAGTCTAGTTTTTCCATACGTTAAAATTAAATTGTTCTGGTTCAGAATTTTCTTGGCTCAAGGAAGGGAAGGGGAGGACTATTCCAAGACTTCCACAGAGAGACATCCAGAAATCAATTTAACATGATAAGTTTAATGTTCTAGAATTAGTATTCATGCGGCACAAACCACTTGCCTCTTGGAGCACCCTCTGTTCGGAGACCACTCTGTAGGGTTGGCCCCCATGCCAGGACTGTAGACGCAAAAAACACAGCTGGGATTTAATATACTTTAGCCCGATTTAATAACCCTGAGAAGATGTTAAGAAAAATCCCCACTAACTTGCAAGAACTCTAAAAGAAAATCTTAGGATTTCAAAAGAAAACCTGCCTTTTAATTAAACAAGTCTTACATAGAACTTTATTTTTGTTTTATTTTATTTTTTAAAGGTTTTATTTATTTATTTGACACACACAGAGAGATTATAAGTAGCCAGAGAGGTAGGCAGAGAGAGAGGGGAGGAAGCAGGCTCCCCACTGAGCATGGAGCCCCATGCAGGGCTCGATCCCAGGACCCTGAGATCATGACCTGAGCCGAAGGCAGAAGCTTAACCCGCTGAGCCACCCAGGTGCCCCACAACTTTAAAATATTAAAAGTGAGGGTGCCTGGCATTTCCCCATAAAGCACATACAGAGGAGTTTAGGTGTAAGGAACATTAGCAAGGCGTCAGAAAAGAGTCACATTGAATTTTATATTTAGAAAATGCAGCCTGCTCCTTAAAATTAATATTATGAGAGTAACTTAGCAAAACTATATCGTAAACTATTAAGTCACCCACCAATGAACATTAGGGCTATTCTTTCTCTTATCTTCGTGGAGCAGGAGGAATTAAGCTTCCAGTAGCTTATACATGGGCTAAATAACCAGTAAGCAGCATTACAAGGGGTGTTAAGCATTCTGGATGGGACCTAAAGAGACGTGTCCCCAGATCTCTTTAACTGGGGACCTCTGGGCCAGCCATGGCCCAGGCCACTGTTTCTTTATAAAGCGGCTGAAATAGGAACGTGGCTTCTAAAATACACACCTCAAGCATCACTTCTGATACATTAACCAAGAGCTGGTAGAGCAGAGATAAAGGCCTCGCCTTTCTTTCATTTTCAAGAGTAATTCCTAATTGCCACACAACCAAAATCTGTTTTCTCCTTTGAAGCATGTATTTATTTTCATGGCAAAGCCAAGTTTTAGCTAAGCAGTTGGATCTGAAGGGTAAAGAAACCGACTACCTTATACAAATGAGAATCCTACATTTTTGTTTTCCTTTGGTTTCATAGTCTTCCTGGGAAACAATGATCTAAGTGATGCTCCAGAATTTCTGATCCTCCTTGTGGGCATCAGTAAGGTACTTAGCATATTTATTATGATTAGTTAATTAAAAAGAATTAAATGGGTAAGAAGTCAGATGTTGTCAGTGAGGCATGGGTATCTTTGATAGACGGAAAGGCAGGGATGTCTGGAGCAGGGGGTAGGCGGTGGGAGGTGGTAAAGGAGTATGGAGTTCAGCTGTGGAGTCCAAATGGTAGTTCCGGGGCTGCTGCTGGGTACTTCTCTTTCCTAATCCTCTGATTCCTTGTCCATACAAGGAAGGCATTGGTCACTGCATCCTCTCACTTGCCTAGAAGATCAAAGGAGAAATTCTGCCCCATGAGATGTTGCTTGGGTTTTGGAGTTTGACACCCAGGAACACTGAAGCTATGACTATAAATCAGAAATTCTGTATACATTGGATAATAACTGTAGATTAGGCAAAGATCTATAGTTAACCTGTGATATTTTCCTTTTCACAACTGTGGGAAGTCCTACCTACTTACAGAACAGAGCTCAGGTATACCAGTAAAGCCTTGTTATAGAGAATAGTGTAATAACCAGGATTTTCATTCCATAAACCTGTTTTTATTCCTCAGCTATGATTTGGTAGTATATGAACAGTTTTTTTAAGTAGGCTCCACACCCAGTGTGGAGCCCAATGTGGGGTTTGAACCCATGACCCTGAGATCAAGACCTGAGCTGAGATCAAGAGTTGGATGCTCACCTGACTGAGCCCCCCAAGTGTCCCTAGTACATGAACACTTTTTTAGAAGTTATGTATAATACTGGTTTTGTGGGTTGGATTGTGTCTCCCCCAAATTCATATGTCGAAGTCTTAACCCTAGTACCTCTGAATGTGATCTTATTTGGAGATAGGATCTCTACAGAGGTAATGAAATTAAAACGAGGTCATTAGGGTGGGCATTAATATGACTATAAAAAGGGGAAACTTGGACACAGAGACATGCATACAGGGAAAACACTATGTGAACAGAAAGACAGCCGTGTACAAGCCAAGGAGAGATGCCTGCAACAGATGCCCCCTCCCAGCCCTCAGAAGGAATGAACCCTGCCGACGCCTTGATTTTGGACGACCAACCTCCAGAAGTGTGAGACAATGCATTCCTGTTGGTTTGGCCCCTCATCTGTCGTACTTTGTTATAGGAGGCCCAGCAGACTAACACAATTGTCATCCTCTGAACAATGATGGAGCGTTAAGTCTTGCATCCTCCAGTGTATCAAACACTTACATAAACAAATCAAGTATTTAGAGGTGAAGAATGTGAGAGCTGGAAGAAATGGGCATTGGGAGTGGGATGACAATGGGGAGAGGCCATTAGTGGCAAAACTTTTTTAGTTTTAAAAAATTCCTACTGTTGGGGGCGCCTGGGTGGCTCAGTCAGTTAAATGTCTGCCTTCGGCTCAGGTCATGATCCCAGGGTCCTGGGATCGAGCCCCGCATTGGGCTCCCTGCTCACTGGGGGCCTGCTTCTCTCTCTCTCTCTGCAGCTCAGAGGAAGCTTGTCCTCTCTCTCTAGTTCTGTGGGAATCTGTTTCAATTCAGGGCAGATGTGGGATACTCTTGTAGCCCTAGGGATTATCAACTTTAAAACAAATCGCCTTCAGGATGATAAGTCAAGAGGCAGTAACTGTTTCCTGAGGCCTCCTTGGGGTTCCTTCCGGATGCTTAACATATAACACAATAACTATGACACAAAAAGCAGGTTTTGCTTTTGAGGCTCTCAGACTTTAAGACAAAGCTCACAAATGATCCTCGGCAACCAAGTGTGTGCTCTCTCTCTCTCTCTGTCAAATAAATTGTGCTCTCTCTCTGTCGAATAAATAAATAAAATCTTAAAAAAAAAAATTCCTACTATCTTTCTGCTTCCTGGCCACCCCCCCAGCCCCTGAATCCAACATACAATAGAACACAGAAATGATTCAACAAAGCGCACAAAATACAAACAAATATAAAAACCTAAAGAAGCTAGGCATGCCTAGGTGACGCAGTCACTTGTGCCCAAGTCTTAGTTTCAGCTCAGGTCATGATCTCAGGATTCTGGGATCGAGCCCCACGTCAGGCTCTGCGGTCAGCATGGAGTCTGCTTAAGACTCTCCCTCTCCCCTTCCCCTCTGCCCTCTTTCCCTCACTCTCTCTCACTCTCAAATAAAGAAATAAATCTTTAAAGCAACAACAATAACAAAAACCTAAAGAAGCTGGGGGTGGGGAGGGGCACACTTGGGAGCACCCATGGCCCCCTTCTCCTTCTGGGCATCACGTACGCCGACTCAGCACGAGTCAGGGCAACGCCTCCAGCGGCAGTACCACTCACTCCAAGCACGCCTAATACACCCTCTTAGGAGTTAGGAGGACTTTTTCCCAAATACAAACAAACGCAGCAAGAATGTACTGTTATTTCATACCACAAAAAGTTAGGCTCCATTGGTTCTCCCAAAGAAAGCGCTTTCTCAGAAACAGAAGGAAATGCTGAGGAACAGGGATGGGGAACGCACATTAAAACGAGCACTCTTACGTCAGCAAGCTGACACGGGAAATTTCCAAAGATAACACCCAGACTGGACCCAGCATCATTTTCCCCAAATGCCTTATCTGGCAAAGTTTGGAAGCGAGCAAATTTTACAAAGCCATTTTAAAGGAGATGCAAATGTTCAGAACTTAGATATTCATTAAAATCAATCTCCATTATCTTTCTTCTTAACAGGCTTAGAATTAAACACAGTCTCAACATACTGACAGTATTTATGGCTCACACAAAACCGAGACAAAGGTTGGACTCAAACAGTGCAGGAAATAGGAAGGAAGAAAGATTTTCAAGTTAACTACATAGGCCAGGCAAGTAGATGTGGCCCCAGAGAAAAGGGGATTCTGCAAGACTTAACTTTTCAAAGACAGTGCAAGAATGTTCAGCGGAAACTGATAGACCCAGGATTCTGGCAGAGTTTGATGCTTTCAAAATAGTGAGGAGGAGTGGAAATACCTCTTGCCGTGTACAGAGTTGAGCTGAATTTGGGAACTCAGACATCAGCAGTTAATTAACTTTTCTTCCTTCATATTTGCCATAATAGCTTGTCTGTATGTTATTTACATTAAACCTGATCTACCTAGCTTTCCCAGGAGAGGGAAAAGTAATAACGTAGGCTTTACAGAGCTGTGCAATATATCCTTTTTGTAGGGGACAAAATAAACACTCAGTTATGTCTGTCCCATTCCCATTGTGCACACCAAAACTTGAGTTTATTATTTTATTTCACAATATTCACGCATTTGTTCTCAAATGAAAGAATTCGTTCGACGCACTTCTTGCCATTCCAAATGGTTTACTCAAGGAAAGTTCAGAAACACTGAAAATCTTATCCATCCGTCAAGATGTCCTGAAACTCTGGAAAGGGGTCAGTGATGATTCTGGCACTAAGAGAGCTAGCACTTGTATTATTTACTGTTCAAATAGTTGGTTAACACACGTTTGCCTTTCATTCATGGGATTCATAAAGTTTCACATTGTTTAGAGATGAATCAAGTGTGAAGACTTTAAACAATATTCCTTCCAACTCTCAGACTCTAATTCAACATAGTGTTTCTCATACTTGCCTGCTGAGAAGAGACAGCTAGGGGTGCTTGTTGAAAATACAGACTCCCAGTCCCTTCTCTCGGAAGCTGATTCTGTAGGAACGGAGGGACTCTGGGACTCCTTATCCCTGTGCAAGCCTGAGAAATACTTGATTCTCTGACTCTTAACCTTGGTCAGATATTGAAATCACTTGTGGATGGAAAAAAAAATAGTACTGAGCCTGGGTCTCACTCCTAGAGATTCTAACTTTATTAGGGTAGGGTGTGGCCTGGACATTGGGATTTTTAGAAGCTTCTAGTCGGTTCTAATGTGCAGGCAGGGTTGAGAATCACTGATTTGATGGAAGTGACAGTCAATCCAGGGATACATGTGTGAAAGCAATATTTAACACTTCTATTAAGATCTTCAAAGTGCATCATTTGAATCCTTGACAACCTGTTGAGATGGGAAAAGTGGACGTTACCTTTCTTTTGGACCAGGAAACCAAAACTCAGCAAGGTGAGGTGGCTGGATGGAGGTCCTACTGGAGGAATTACGGAACTGGTGAGATTTGGCTGAGGTCTTGTACTACCTCACCTATGTTTCTTTGCTGCTTGCTCACTCCCAGCTGTCCAAGCCTCCCTTTCAAAACAAACCAAAACAAGACTTTTGGTGTCCAGAACTTCTCTTACTGCCGCATTGTTAGTAAAGATAATACTAACAACAAGGAAAGCAGCGGCTAATATTGGATCCTTTGTACACATGGTGACAAGTGCTCTGCATACATCATCTTAATTGCCTCAAAGATGCCGTAAGTAGGTTATTATCCCTATTTTACAGGTGAGAAAATTGAGAGTAAGTAACTTGCCAACTAAGCAATACTCTTCTTATTTTATCTAAATCTCTTCTTTTCCTTGCAGCCAACCAAATTGCAGCAAGTGGCAGAGAGGAAAGCATCTGATAAAGTAATTCAGAGAAAGCTATTATGGATAATTATAGCTCATACGGCCACTCCTAATATGGGGATTACATCTTTTAAGAAACTTCTAGAGCCAGCCATTCGAAAACATGCGTACCTAGCACTTGGTGAGTTCAGCTGGAGAAATCATGGATTGTTAATTTTTTTTTTTTTTGAGAGAGAGAGAGAGAGAGCAAGCATGAGCGAGGGGCGGGGGGGCAGAGAGAGAGAGGGAGAAAGGGAATCACAAGGAAGTTCCATGCTCAGTGGGGAGCCCAATGTGGGGCTCCATCACAACCCTGAGATCATGACCTGAGCTAAAATCAAGAGTTGGATGTGGGCGCCTGGGTGGCTCAGTGGGTTAAAGCCTCTGCTTTCGGCTCAGGTCATGATCTCAGCGTCCTGGGATCGAGGCCCACATCGGGCTCTCTGCTCAGCAGGGAGCCTGCTTCCTCCTCTCCTTGTCTCTCTGCCTGCCTCTCTGCCTACTTGTAATCTCTCTCTCTGTGTCAAATAAATAAATAAAATCTTCAAAAAAAAAAAAAAAAGAGTTGGATGCTTAACCAACTTGAGCCACCAGGGGTCCCATGGATTTTTATTTCCTTAGCTACCCACTTTGTCTGTGCCTAAGGTTAACCCTGCCTTCCCAGAGATAGTCATAGATACTGACTTGGCATCAGAAGGCTTGGGCCTGGGTCCAAATGCTCTTTTTCTCTTTCTCTCTCTCTTTCTTTTCTCTTTCTTTCTCTTTTCTTCTTCCCCTTCTTCTCCTTCTCCTCCTCCTTGTCTCTCTCCTTCTTCTTCTTCTCCTTTTTTTTTTAGCTTTGGGGTCTTCAGCCAGTCCCATCCAGGGTGGTCTAAGGTCAGGGCCAGCTAGAACATCAATTAATATTCTCCTATCTATTTTTTTAAGGTTTCCACAGTATTGGACTTACTTTTTCCCCCAGCTATGTCTGTTGTTAGTGCTGTTCTGGTAACCATTTCTATTCCTACTACAGAGATAAGTTATACTATACTATCCATGAAAATGAAAAGTTACATTGTAGATCATTTTACTCATAAATAAAATGCTTCGTACAGTGCCTGGTATAGAGTAGGCAAATAATTCTAGACATCATCACTACCACCACCATCATCATTAAACTTGCTATCTATTAGATCATAATTAATCACTAATAGTGCAGGAAAAACTTACAGAATTATTAATAGGTGGCCCAGACTGTGCACTTATTCCTTGACATGTACAGAACTTGTTTTTACTATTTCAGTGTTCAGAGCTCAAATCAAATCAAGAGTCTGGTTCCTAGACGTTCAAGAAGCATGTGTCTTCTGTTTAAGCTACATAAAGTCTTTACAGAAACCAGGTACTATTTTATGATGCCATAAAGCATAGAAAGATGTAAAAGAACAGAATCTCTTGATTCCTTCAATTTTGAAGACTGTCCTCTGGGGTGGGAATCCTAGCTAACTTTGCAAATGTGCAGTTATGTAAAGAGGGTATGTAAAAACTCTTTTATGTGTACTACAGAGAGTGAGGCTGCTGAATCAACCAACAGAAGCTTAATCTATCCATCACTTTATGATGGATATTGTATCTAAGCGTCGACTTAGTCAACAAATGTTAACTGAGCACTTAATATAGGCTGGACTCTGGGAATTCAGTGATGACCCCTACAAAGCACACTTTTTAGATGGCACACAAAGGACAAGTACACAAGCAGATCAGTAAAGCAATCACTGTACTAAGTTTCAAAAAAGAAACCAACAGGCGGCCAAGATAGAGACTGCTGGAATAGGTACCCACTTCAAACAGAGCAGTTGGGAGGAGGGGACATGTAAGCTGGAAGAATATGAAGAAGCTGAGTATTCTGAACGTGGGAAGAAAAGCATTACAGGCAAAGAGAGTCATAAATGCAAAGTCTCTAAGGTGGGGGAGATGGTTGGTGCAGTTAAGAAACTGAAAAGGTCAAGTTTAATTGGTGTGTGGAGAGCATGAGAGCGGGGGTATGACCTGAGGCCACGAGGCTCTTCCCACAGGCCCTCTTGGGAGACGATAAGGGGTATGGATTTCATTTCAAGTCCAGTAGGAAGCCGTTGAGGAATTTGAGGCAGAGAAGCTGTATGATCTGATTCTTGCGTTAATGTAATTCCTATTGTCCGTGGAGAAAGGAGATCGCAGACAGTGATGACCTTTCTCTTACCAAGCAATCCTTGTTAAAAAGGCAGAACGTACGAGGTAATCTGCCTGTAATTTTAAAGTAATCTTTCATGGTCCTGATCCTTCGTATTTTGTAGGAACGGTAGTTCTTACCTTCTCAGTGGGACAGCTCTAGGGGTATGAAGACAACTGAGCGGGAACCTGCCTAGCTGAGGACGGGATGGCACCTTGCCACACTTTGCCTCAAAATAAAAGATACCAGAGCCCTTTCAAATCGCTGTCAGTGAAGTGTGTGTCTTCGGCTCCCTCTTTCATCAGGGAGTGGTGCTGTGTTGAAAATGAAAAAAGATCCAGCCACATGTGAGCTCATTAAAGCCCCAGGTGGAGCAACTCGTTCCGGGCAGGTGCCTACCTAGGATAATTGACCTGCATGCCAAGGTCAGTGCCCATCACACCAGACCTCGTAGCATCCCCAAATTCCTGTCCATACAAGTTAACACACTCACACTGTCCCTGCACCAGCTCAGAAGTCAATTCTCCATCCCCATGCCATCTTTTAGTTCCACTGTGCAGAAGGGGGGCAGGAAAACGGTAATGCCCCGTATAACGCGGAGTCAAACATGTACGAATGTGACAACTGACGTACCTTTACGGCTCTGAAAGTCCAGCTCTCTTTACCCCAGAGATCATTTTCTTTTCAGGTTTCAGGTCAACGCAAGGCCTATTTCGATAGTTGAGTTATGAACTCCGAAAATAGAGGCCGGTCATGGAAATGCAGACAGACGCCTCCCGGCAGCCGCACTCCTGGGCACCGTGCGAGTCATCGGTTTTAATGAGAGCTGTTAATATCACCTCCACCGGAATGGTTGCCCTGGGCTGACGTTCTGGGCTGTGCACAGGTGCTCTCGGCCAAAAATGTAATGTAGGTTATTACATTATCAATGAGGCACAGATGTGCTTTCTGTCTGAGCTCAAGGTGGTAGTTCTGCCAAGTGCATAACTCTTTCAGCGGGTCCGGGTCTGTTTGTATCGAAATGCTGTTCTAGCTCAGTGAACCTGAGAACTGCCTTCTGCTTCCCCAGGACACGAGTTTAGAAAACATGCCTAAGAATGCAAGAAGGCTGGGCTCTCCGAAGGCACGTATAGGCTTTCCTAAGAAACACACGATGCAGCCAGCAACCTTTTGCCTTTTTAGTGAAAGCTTCAACCGAGCGGATTCGTTCTTGGACGCTTCAGGTTTTCCCTGGGTACCCACCCTGGGCCAGGTACTCCGAAGCCGTGGAAGATGAACCTGCCAAGGAATCTGCCCCCAGGTGCCCTGCAGTGATCTCTCCTGTTTCTGATCTCTTCCCACTTCTTCAGAATTTTCTCTCAAGATCCACGTCTCCACTGCCTCTTCCTGAAGCTCGAGTCCTAACATCACGGCATTTTTCTACAGAGTTGGTTGTTTACCTCATTTTACATGCCCAGAATCTCCTTTTTCTGAAGCTCGAAATCCCCTTTCATTGACCTTTTTGTTATTCAGCCTGGTCCCTGGGATCTATCCGACTCGCAACCGGATTTCCCCGAAAGCTGCAGCGGCGGGCCCTGCAGTTAGCCTCGTGTCCTGCTTCGGCACTGCCCAGCCCACATGGGTGCCTGGGTGCTGAGAACCAGCCTTGAAAGGCCCGAGGGGCTGCCACCAATGTGGCCCGGCACCTGCCTATGTTCTTAATGTGAAGTCACCCCGTCGGGGCTACAACAGTGGCTTTAGGAGGCAAAAGGGGTTCTCCTCTGTGCCAGGGAGAGCGTTTCAAATTGACCTTGACTTTGAGAGTGACATTGCCTTGCCATCCTGGAACATATGTCTCTTGCACAGAAGCGAAATGGCGAGAAAGGAGGTCAGTACAGAGACCACGACGCAGTCTCCCTATTGTCATTTCAGTTTTAAACAGAGATGAACAGACACAAGTAAGATACTAGGAATGTGTGTGTGTGTGTGTGTGTGTGTGTGTGTGTGTGTGTGTGTGAGAGAGAGAGAGAGAGAGAGAGAGAGAGAGAGAGAGAGAGCGAGCTTGGAAAAGAGGACAGTGTTTGGAGGGACATCTGAGAACACCCAGCCGAGGAAAACACGAGAACAACATGGTCAGGACCTACTGTTCTTTAGCTTACTGTACACCCCCCACTGTTAACCCAAGATGACAGATGGATCCAGAAGATAAGTGGGTGCTTTTCTCCATTTCTTACGCACTCCCACCCCATGCCTGACTTCACTCCCTGCCCCCCTTCCCTTATTCCCATTCCTTGTTTGACGGATGGTTTGGCAGTGCTGGTATGAAGGGATCGCGGGTGGCACGAACCCTGTTGTCTGTCTCCGCACCCCCCAGGGACGTGGCTGTTGCCGGGGAGCATGGACTGTCATTCCTGCAGCGGTTGGGCGCCCCCGAGATCCAGCTGGCAGCGGTGCCCTCGTGGCTCGGTGGCTGTTCTACACGGCTGGCCTCCTTATAAAGTGAATCTCTTGACAGGCAATTTGCCACGGCGGCCTGTAGCTCGCAATCCTTTGCTAAGACTGCGAAATGCACCCAGTCCCCTCCCATCTTCCAGGCTTCGCCTTCACCACGCGCTTGCTTCTGCTTACTGTATACATGGCCCCGTTTGCATTTCCATCTGGCGGTTGAAATCCTCTGATCCCCTCTCCTTTCTCCTAGGCAGGTAGGCACAGGTTTTATAAGTGGGAGGAAGGCAAGGACATAAGGGGCCCAGCAGACGATAAGAGAAAATAAGTGTCCAACTGATGTGCTTCTGACTCAGGAAGACCTGGGGGCCGCCGCTGGTCCCTCTGGAGGGAATCTGAGTTTGGATGAAATCCAGAAATATGGAGGCTGTCTTTCTGGCTAGTGATTTTACCCTTGATTTTCCATTGTCAAAACCAGGTGGAAATCTTCCTGCTGATTACCTCAGTGGTAGAACATTTAAATAATACATTAATATTTATAAAACTCTTTTAGGAGCTTTACCAACTATTACTGCAGATCCAAGACAAGGCCCGTAAGGAACTGATTAACGTTATTATACTTATATTTCCGATATATAAGAATAAACTATCCTAAGATTTTGGGGGGAAGATGGGAGGCAATTATAAGATGATTAATGTGATAAGTGATATTTAATAATTATTCATATTCAAATTTATAACTCCTTTCCAATGAATTTCACATCATGGAAAAATAAAGCTTCTTCAAATTTCATGAAAAGTAAAAGAAACATGGAAATGGCATCCTCTAACCTCAATTCTTCTGGTATTTTCATATTCTTTATTTTTAAGATGTTATTTTATTTATTTGACAGAGAGAGAGAGAGAACACAAGCAGGGAGAGGGATGGGCAGAGGGAGAAGCAGATTCCCTGCTGAGCTGAGACTCTGACCCTGAGATCATGACCTGAGCCGAAGGCAGAGGCCCAACCGACTGAGCCGCCCAGGTGCCCCTCTTCTGCTATTTTCAAAATGTATATTTCAAATGGATATACATGTTATATTTAATCATGGACTAAAGAAAAGTGTTAAATATGGTATTTTGTTCAGAAATAAAAAACTAAGGAATCATTTAAAAAGCCAAACTTTACAGTGCCTTTAAAACATGTTAAAATGATGAAAAGTACCTTAGTCTTTAAAAGATCTTATCATCTAACAAAAGATAAGGTCTGGTTCATTCTCAGAGTGAAGGGCACCCTCTGTGAGATCCAAGGTCTTCTCTGTGCCAGGGGAGTCCATTTCCGGCCATATTTTGGCCAGGCAAAAATCTTCTCCATTGACCTTGTAGTTCATTTATAAAGTTAATAAAAATGTATTAAGTCAAGTGTGTGCTGGGTTCTGGAGGCACACTGATGAGTAGGACGGACCTAGCCCTGCCTCATTACTTACTCGGTCACTGATGGGAGCAGCTCACCGACCCATGTTCGTTGGTGAGGATGGTAGGGGGTTTGGGCATTTTGTCCTTGCTCTGAGAGAAGAATCTAAGAGGGATGTCTGGACTTCCTTTCTCTCTGCCCTCAAGTTTCATTTGAAATCTGAGGACATTTTACACAGTTGGCATCAGCAACCTTGTTCCTTCTTAGAATTTTGACTTAGTTCGAGATACAATGAACACCTTAAGTGTGGGAGATTAACCTTGGTTCTGTTTTAACTTTCCTAATCATAGACCTTGGTGTTGAATGGCTCCAAGTTCTGGACCAGAAGTTGCCCCATTACGGGCATGAACACCCCCTGCCCTCTTGCAGATGACGATCCTTGAGTGCTGTCCAGTCATGACATATCCATGGCCAAGGTAACAGAAGTGAATGGAAAATAGGGAAAACATCTGCACTGGGACATGGTAACCATGAAATAAGCAAACATCTAATTTTGTTTACTGAGGTCAACGTGAAAGCTGTTGAATCTCTTATAACAACTAGGGGGACATTTGATGCATGCTTTTTTGAAACACCTCAAGCTGAGCTTGTTGTTCTGAAATGTCAGAATGTTCCATTCTGGTAAGCATTCGACTCATATTGAGATTTCCCTTTGTGCAGAACTCTGTGAAGTGTAGCTAAAATGCATAAGGGGAATGAAAGAGGATAAAATGAAAATTGGAAGCTGTGAGTCAATAGTGAAAACAATCTGAAGAGGCTTTCTGGGTTTAGTTGATTAAGGACTGAATTTATGATCAAGGGAGAGAAGCCCACCCGTACTTTTGATTCACGCCTTCTTTTTGTGGTCTCCTCAATGCACGGAGCTGTTTGCATTGGGGCAAGTGATTTTTGCCTGTGGAGTAAGGTGGTCTGAGAACACTGTGGCCTGAATTTGCAGGGAAGCTGTGTATGACCCTGAACCCAAGCAGGGATTCTCTAACCTGGAGGCCAGGAAGCCTTCTGCCAGGGCCTGAAAGGTCTGAACAATTGCAAGCCTCAATTCATGCTTCTTTTTATCCACTTACCTCTGGCAGGAGTATGTTAGCAAAATAAAACATTGAGAAGTCATAGTTTCATAGAGGACAAGTGCATAGACTTTGGAGTTCTGATGTTGAATCATGGCTCCAGTACTACTAATGTTGTGACTTTGGGCAAGTCAGTTAACCTCCGTGAATTGCAGTTTCCACATCTATAAAATGGGGGTAATAAAAATATCTACTCAGGAGCTTCTCGTGAGGCTTCAGTGAGATAATGAGCATATACTGCTTAGCACAGGGCCCAGTCCAGACACGTTCAATAAATGTTAAGCCATTATTATTGATAATTATGTCAACTCTACGGGAAAAAAAATCAGTGCTTTAGTTAGGATTCTTGAGTTTTACTAGTTCTGACAATGGCTCAGTCTAGCATAAGCAAGAAGTTAATGTGCATTCTAGCAAGTTAAAAATGGGAAAGCCAAGTGCTCATTTACTCATTCATGTAACAAATGTCTACGGAGCATTTTCTAAGTGCTCAGCCAAGGGTGAGCCATTGGGGGTGTAGAGATAAAAGTAACAGTCCCCATCTTCCAGGATCTTGAAGTCCAGTGGAGAAGATCAATAAGCAAGTTGACAATGACAGGGTAGCATTTGTGTTTAAGAAATGCAGTTTGGCAGACCTACACTTGGAAAACACAGAGTTCTTGAGAGAAGAATACCAGAAGGATTACATGCTCACTGAAGTTGACATTCTAATTCAAAGAAATGGAGGGGGGAAGTCCGGAACACAAGAGAGATTACCTCAGGCCCTGCCTCACACCCTGCCCCGTTTCCAGCCTTAGGGCTCTCTTTTCCCCAGGCGGTGACATCATTCTTTAGTCTCTAAGGTGAATATGTGCTTTGGCAGGAGCTCAAGGATCTCTAGGCCAACACTTTGTGACTCAAGTTCATGCCAAGTTTGTAGCAAGAGCGGCCTTGACCACAGGCCCCAGATCTGATACCTGCTCTTTCGCCCCAAATGCCCTGAATATTTAATGTTTAGGATCAGAAGTGGGCTTTTTCTTCTTTGTCTATATTTAAGTATTTTAGTCTTGGCTCTGAACTTCATCTTTATGAGTGGACCCCTGTTACCTCTTAAAGACTTTACTGATGGCCCTTCTAGCCCCCTTGGCTTTTTTTTTTTCCTTTTTTGTAATAACTTTATTGAAATACAATTCACATAGCATACAATTAACTCATTTAAAATGTATAATTAAGGGGTGCCTGGGTGGCTCAGTTGGTTAAGCACCTGACTCTTGATTTCAGCTCAGGTCATGATCTGAGGGTTGTGAGATCAATCCCCAGGTCGGGCTCCATGCTAGGCATGAAGTCTGCTTAAGATTATCTCTCTCCCACCTTCTCCCTCTCCCCCTCCCCTCCTCTAAAATAAATAAATGAATAAATAAATAAGATGTATAATTTAAAAAATATATAATTCAATGATTTTTAGCATATTCACAGAGTTGTTCTACCATCAGCACAATCACCTTCAAAATATTCTCATTACCACAAAAAGAAACTTTTGCATTCCTCAGCTATCACTCTAATCCTCCCATCACCCCCACCCCCACCCCCTGACAACCACGATCTACTGTCTGTCATTACAGATTTGCCTATTCTGGACATTTCATATAAGTGGATGTTATGGATTGAACTACATCCTGGTAAGTGCATTTGTTGAAGCCCTAACCCTCAATGTGACTGTATTTGGAGGGCTTTGAAATAGGTAATTAAGGCTACATGAGGTCATAAGGGACTTGATCCAAAAGGATCAGTGCCTTTATAAGAAGAGGAAGATACCAGGGATGTGTGTGCACAGAGAAGAGGCCACGTGAGTAAGAAGACAGCCAACTGCAAGCCAAGGAGAGAGGCCTCAGGAGAAAACAAACCTGCCATCAACACCTTGATCTTGGACTTCTAGCCTCCAGAACTATGAGAAAACAAAGTTCTGTTGTATAAACCACCCAGTCTGTGATATTTTGTTATGGCAGCCTTAGCAGATTATTATAGAAGATTCATACAACATGTGCCTTTTGTGTCTGGCTTCTTTCATTTAGCATAATGCTTTCAGGGTTTAATTCATGTTGTAACACATACCAGTACTTCATTCTTTTTGATGACAAATTATTTTCTATTATATGAATGTACCACATTTTGTTTATCCATTCATCTGTTAATCAACATGTGGGTTGTTTCCACCTTTTGGCTATTATTAATAATGCTGCTATAAAGATTCATGTACAAGTTGTGGACATATGTTTTTCTCTTGCCGTATGTATCTTGTGTGTGTATACATATCTAGGAGTAGAATTTATGGGTCATATAGGAACTCTGTGTCTAAACTTGGGAAAACTGCCAAACTCTCTTCTGAAATGGCTATAGCATTTTACATTCTTTTTTTTTTTTTTAAGATTTTATTTATTTATTTTGAGAGAGAGAGAAAGAGAGAGAGAGAAAGAGAGCATGAGAGAGGAGAAGGTCAGAGGGAGATGCAGACTCCCTGTGGAGCTGGGAGCCCGATGTGGGACTCAATCCCAGGACTCCAGGATCATGACCGGAGCTGAAAGCAGTTGCCCAACCAACTGAGCCACCCAGGTGCCCACCATTTTACATTCTTGCTAGCAATGACTGAGGGTTCCAATTTCTCTACATCTTCATCAACATTTGTAATTGTCTATCTATTTGATTATAACCACACTAGTGGGTATTAAATACTTCTCACTGTGGTTTTGATTTATCTTTCTCTAATAACTAACATCTTTACATGTGCTTATTGGTGATTTGTGTATCTTCATTGGAGAAATGTTTATTTGGATTCTTGCTTATTTTTGTATTAGCAAATAATTTTTAACTTTTCAATGACTGAGTTGCAATCATTCTTTATATATTCTAGATACAAGTTCCTTTTCAGACCCATAATTTGCAAAACATCATCCCATTCTATGTTTTGTCTTTTCACTTTCTTGATGGTGTTCTTTGAAGCATGAAAGTTTTACTCTCGATAATGTCTAATTTACCTACTTTTTCTTTTGTTGCTTGTGCTTTTGATGTTTTATCTAAGAAACCATTGTCAAATCTAAGACCACAAAGATTTACTCCTATGTTTTCTTCTACTAGTTTTATAGTTTTAGATTTTACATTTAAGATCTTTTGTCACTTTTGAGTTAATTTTTTATATATGGTGTGAGGTAGGGGTTTGGTTTCATTATTTTGCATGTGACTATCCAGTTATCTCAACATTATTTGTTGAAAAGACCATTCATTTCCCCATTGAATTGTTTTGGAATTGTGAATGAACATCATTAAATTGACCAAAATTAAAGAGTTTAAAATTCTGGACTCTCAATTCTATTCCATTGATTTATACATCTATGTTTATGCCAGTACAACTGATATGAGTTTCGTTCTGCACATCTGCCAAGATTACCACATGGACTGGTCACCATACATCTTTGTATTATTTAGTCTACCCGAATAGACTTTTTTAAGCCCCCAGAACTGGATCTTGTGAATTCAGTCTCTTGATGGGTACCTTGTAGGGAAAGAGATCTAATTCTAAGCCTACCTCAAATGGTGTTTCAAATAGGATTGGGGTGTTAGGTCTGATGGCTCACTATGGACTCCAAGAATAAATTAGCTTTGGTAGACAACTGGTCAGTGTAGCCATGTTGTGGCTATTGTTTTTAAATTATAAAAGTAGTATTATTATATCCTTAAAAAATGGCAAATAGGTAAGAAATTCACCAAAATCAGAAACCACTTTTTAAAATTATAACGTAATTATCAATGATCTAATACATTACTGTAGATATGCCCTTTTTTTCTCCTATAGAAGTAAGTTTTTGTATCATTTTTGGGAGATCATTGGAATTGAGAATTCCATTTAGTATTATTTTGGTATCTATTGTTTTCGCTATGGTTTGAAAGGCCATGCACATTTTTGGAGACATAATCAAGCACAAATCAGGCTTTGGGCCTAGAAAAAGTTTCTTATGGCATAAGGGTGCATTCATAGGAATGTATTTGCCTGGATTTATTTTGAAGTGAGGCTGAGACTTAACACATGTTTGTCTTTATATTGAACTTATTTCCTAAGAGAATATGTGCATTGCAGATACATCATCTCATCCTTATAATAATGATTTTTAAGACTGGCTCCATGTGTTTAGGTTAAATCGACATGTGAGTGGAATGGGGCACACCATTTATTGCAACCTGGGCTCTGGCAATCATATCGCTCAGATTTTCTTCAGGTTGACCAGCAAGGGGCACTAAAGCATAGCATCTCTTCCTGTTTCCTCCCAGCAACAGCAGACGTTTCACTAAGCAAGGGATTGGGCAAGAATCTGGAAGTTGTGCACTCTATAGTCAGATCAAAATGCTGGTGGAGGTCTCTTTGATATTTTTCAAAGGTATTGATATTTTTTAAATGATAAAAATTCTGATTGGGCGAAAAAGATGGCAAAACAATTTCAAATACAAAATCACTCTTTGCTTTCAAGCCACCATTCTCCTGTCTAGTCAATACTATTAGGTAAACCAGCAGAACGCTGTCATTGCTTTTCTGGTGAATTACTGCACTTTTTTTCCATCCAGAGAACATAATGGCCTAGCCACGTAACGAGTTCCTAAAAGGATGGACTACTTGATGTTACGGTGACAAGCAATTATTATAGGGGCCTCCTGGTTGGTCTTTTTTTCTTCCCTTTAAATTTTGCCTGCCTATTTATTTCCATCAACTACTAAGGATGACTCTCTTATTGTTTCAAATAAAGGATGCAATCTATATGCTAGGCACACATTATGAATAATTCCTTGTCATAACAAGGCAGGAATGTCCTTCAGAGACTGGCACGAAGTTACTGAAGCTGTTTAGTATTTGGTAATGGGCTTTTCTTTTTAATTTTAGCTTTTATCCCTGCTTAATCACCTCAAGGTACTGAAACACAAAGAATGACAGCATTCAATAGTTAGTCTGCCAAGCTAGAAGCAAATACCCCTTATTCTTTCATTCTAAATCAAAGAAACCGTTTTTGGGAGCTCTGTCCACTTATCCATAATATAGAAATGATGCATGTAAAGGCAATTAATTCAACATTAGTGCTCAATTACAGGTCAGCATGTAACAGTTTGAGGAAAATATTATTCAGTTTTCTTTTAAGACTTGGGTATTTTGGACCTTGCTATTTGTAGCATGTGCAAATTGTATATTAAAACAGATCACATACTACTTACCTCATTAAAGCCCGCTTCCCCTCAAATACAATCCAAAGCCTCAAATGCCTGATTACTTAAGAACCCTTAAGAAGTCTTAGCTAAAGGATGGATAGTTCAGAGTACAATTTCCAATATTTTTCCCTTTGCCAGCCAGAATTAGAAATCGGAGGCTGCAGAGCACAGATTTTTTTGGGGGCTGAGACAGAGATCAAGAGTGCAATGAAAAAGAGTGAGAAAAAGGAAAGACCACGGATTCCATGTTTTCGAAACACAGCGGAGGTGTTTGCTCTTAGTTGCTCGCGATGTTTTGATATGTCCCTTCCACTACCTGGGTCTTTCTTTTCTTTGACCCCAGGGAGATGGGCACACAGACCATAAATAACTGGCATGGTTAAGAGCGCACACACAGGGCTGGTGTGTGGGGTGCACATTCTGGCTCTATGACCTTGAGCAAGTTACTTACGTAAGCCTCAGCTAATTCTGTATAGGGAGGATTCTCGCGTTCATTCAACAAATACTCATTACATGCCCAGTATCCCCCAGGCACACGATAAACACATACTATTGTCCAGAGGATCAAATGAGAGAATAAATGTAAAGCTCTTAGCATGGTGGCAATAAATAATGGCTGTTATTATCTATTGAGAACCGACTGTGTGCAGATCCTGTGCCATATAGTTGGGGCAATTCCCTAACGCCTGCCTCAGTTTTCATCTGGGAAGGCAAATTCTTTTTTTTTTTTTAAGATTGTATTTATTTATTTGACAGAGAGAGAGAGAGATCACAAATAGGCAGAGAGGCAGGCAGAGAGAGAGGAAGAAGCAGGCTCCCTGCTGAGCAGAGAGCCTGATGTGGGGCTCAATCCCAGGACCCTGAGATCATGACCTGAGCCCAAGGCAGAGGCTTTAACCCGCTGAGCCGCCCAGGTGCCCCTGGGAGGGCAAATTCTTGTTTCAAGTAGCCCTTGTGAGGTTTAAATGAGGTCATATATATGAAGTGCTCAGAATACCACCCAGCGCATAATACACACTGTACAGATGCTTGTACTATTACCTCAGTTTCTCAGTAACAACCCGGAGAGAGAGTGTTATTATCAGCCCCTGAAGCGTGAGTTAACTGAGGCTCAGGGAGGTAAGGTACCTTTGTCAAGATCAAAGGGTAGGTAAGCTGCAGATTGGTAGTACCCTTATCTGCCTGGACCCAAAGCCTGTCTCTGCTTTTCCCACTGAACCTCGGTGCCTCCTAAACGCACTGAATGCCCCGCTTGAAATCACACAGACTGTTTACACAGGAACTGCTTTTTAGCTCCGAAGTGCCACTCCCCAGTTCCTCTGGGTTTCTCTGTTAGTGCACCCACGGGTGAGCAGGCTCGTGCACGCATGCACACACATGCACACACATACACGCACACACATCTATAGTCTTTGCACTTAGCATTCATTCAGAGCAATGGATTCTCTCCTCAGGGTTATTTTACTGTTAGTTATGCATTTAGCAAAGTTGCCATTCGCTGCTCTAGAACCTGTTTAGTTTTTGCTAGGCGGTAAGTTAAAAAGGTAAATTTAGTTTTTTAATCCGTGAGCTTTCTCGTTTTGCTGGCTTGCTCATTTCATCATTCACGCATTCATTCATTCTGTCATCTGTCATTCATCAGTCACTGCGAGCCAGGCCTCGTCTGAGATAAATTCTTAAATTTTTATTAACCACACGCTATGTTTCTCTGTATATAAAATATTGATTCCTAATTGTAGATCTTGTACAAATTAGTTTAAAAGGACAGAATGCAACAAAAGACCGTTGTTTGCTTGTTTGCTTTTCACATCCCCAGTGGTTGTCATTGACTGTCAGCTGAAGATACTTCTATCGACACTTCACAGCTTAAATAAGAAGCATATTTTCTCACAGTGTCCTTTGTATATCTTCCCCCTGGGAAGCCCACAGCTACAAATTATATGAAGATGGTTTAAAGCCAAATGAATCTCCTTCTGAGACTCATGGGGGAAAGTGACTGCCTTAATAAATTGTCTTTTTGGCTTGATGAAATTGAAAATGTTGCAAATGTTCTAGAAAGCAACATTAGATCAGCTGATAATGAATTTATGAAAAACTAAGTCACATAGTCAAATATAGCTATTGCTTCTTTAAAAACTACAAGAACAGTTCCCCACCCCCAAATGTATCTAAATCAGGAGAGAGGAGATTTTGAGGAGCTATCCCCATATGGGATGAATTCTTGATTCTCAATTTTAACGCCCTGAAAGAGCTATAAGTTTTGAGAATGCATTTGTTGTTTGTTGTTCACCGAACATCCATTCTTTCTCCTTCTAATAATATTTCAACTCTTCTCTGGGGAAAGGTTTGTATAGGCTCTTGATTAAAAAAACCAAACCAAACCACACCAAACCAAACAAAACATAAAACAACCAAACAAGAAAATTCCCTTGATTGCCTTCTCTTCCAGTCTTTTGGGGACTTGTGCTGTGACAATTGCTCATTACTGTCCTTACTGGGTTTCTTCCTTAGAGCTTCTTGCTGGGAATGCCCTAGAAGGCTGCATTGCTGGAGAGAAAAAGGCTTCAATTCAGCTTCATTATTTGGTAATATATAGAGCATTGTAAAAGGACCTTTAATTATTGCTGACTTGTATTAATTGTCACTATTTAGGGGTTATCATGAGGTTTCTGCCAAGAATTTGAGAAAAAAGGATTAGCATTGAGAGTTAAATGGCAGAGTAGATACATAACTCATTAGATCAGTGATATATAAAAAGTGTCTTAAAAAGAAAGCCTTGTTGATAATATTAACCAATCACCACGATCAGAACATATGCTACATTCACAGACTTTAATCCTCTCATTGCCAGAATGTGGTGAGGTCTAGGATTTCCCAGGGAGGAAGAAGTCAGGATGACCAGCTGGAGAGAGGTCAGGACAGCAGTGCTTTATGGACTAGTATAAAAGCGTGTTCCTAATTTAATGATTGGTTTGCAGAGGTGAATTTTCCAGATGAATGGACCCTGAATTTTCCAAATCAATCTTTGCTTTTATACCTAATTTTTTACTCATAAAGATGTATTATTTCTTTCAGATCCCTGCAAGACCAGGGTTCAGACTCCTGGTATGGCCACAACTGTGCACATGGTGGCTATCAGCCGGCCAGCAGGACCGGAGAGCAAAGATCAAAGGGGTGTGGGATGAGCCAATGTTGGCCACGCCCATTCAAAAAGGGCCAACTTTGGCCATGCCTGTGTTGCCACTACCTCGCCCACCGTGGAGGGTGCTCTTGCTCAAAGTTTTGATTTGTGCCATCCATAGTGTCAGGTCTACCCACTTTAGGAGATAGATTCATGATGCTATCATTATAATTTTTTACAAATCATAAATGTTTGATCTTGCATCAAATATTAATTTCTCCTCTTTCACACTTACCAAGAAACCTTCTGATTAGAACTTCACTCCTGCTGTGGCAGCCTGTGATGTGCTGGCTATTGGACTTAGGGTCTGGTTGCTTGGGCAGTTCTATTTCTCAGGACAAATTAATAAACTAGCATTCTAGTTTGCTAGTAACGATTCTAGTTACTTGGCTGATTACTTATTACTGAGAAACAGTTGATGCTAAGGTATCTGAGCCTATGAAGCCAGATTTTAGACCATGGCAAACTGACTAAAATAAACATCCTGTGTCTAGGGACAGATATTCCACTGTATTGCTCTTGGCCTTTTTCCTTTATTTTCAGCTGTACTTTTGTTGGAAATGTTTATTTGTCTCCCTCGTAGACCGTAAACTCCTTGAGAACCGGGGCCATCTATATTCTAAACACTTAGTACAAATGCGTAGTACAGAGTAAAGACTCAATAAATATTTACTGAATGGAATAAGAAAAAGTGTGCGATACTCTGGATACAAGTAAACTAGTAGCAATGTGAACTTTTAGCTAAACTTACCAATCATTTTGTTTTCAACTAATTTTTTTTTTATTACAAAGTATTCATAATGCCTTGGAGGTTGAAGATCTTTCATCTGTTTGTTTACAAGTTACATCAAATATATTACAACCTTGACGGTAGTTGATATAAAGTAATCTTGCCTGTAAGATATTTTATTTTGTCACTACAGAATTCTCCCTGTATTGTTTTATGTCTATCAGCTCTGTGAATATTTAGGACCATTGGAAATCATTTTGTTCTTGGCACTAAGAGCTAGTGATGAGAAACTAGTTATATCAAGAATAAAGCAGTCTTGATATAGATGAATTCCTTTATTGAAGAATCTTCAAAAAAACCACAAATGAATGGTGCTCATGCTAATACAGATAATTTTCATCACCCAGAAAAATCTACTGATTGTTTTGAAGCACCACCTCCCAAAAAGATTATCCTACTATGTTCAAATTTTGGGGCAGAAGTTGAGGGAAGATAAACAAATCTATTGGAAATAGCCTTTTCAAAAAGAAGCACATCCAGAAGAAAATGAATGGGCTGGATGATAAGAGAAGTAAAAAGGAAAAGACTTCTATTTATCCATAGCTCTACATTGCTGTTCCTTCTCATTTCTGATTCTACTGGCCTGTCAAGCCTCAAGGATATGGGTGATCTAAGAGAGAAAGGGAGAGGAACAGAAAGCAAGGAAAGAGAGAGAGAAAGATGGAGAGAAAGAAAATGAGCCAGAATAAATTATGAGAGAGAGAGAGAGAGAGAGAGAGAGAGAGAGAGAGAGAGAGAGAGAGAGAGAGTGTGTGTGTGTGTGTTAGGGACAAGCAAATGCTTCAAAGCTTAGTTCTTACTTTTTTCAAACTGGAAAAAAAATTAGAACAAAACACTACCCCTCTAGCAAACATCTTCCAAAAGAAAAAAAAATATCCTTCAGTTATTATGAACTATATTGCTAGTTCTGTAACTTGGCTGACTAAAGGACTCGAGCAGAAACAACCAACAAGGTATTTCCTGTGGGGGAATTAATTATTCTAAGTGAACGGTGTTTCCAAATCCCTTGTCCCTTCTGTTAGATTGGTGCTTTGTGCCTCAGGGGTGAGGTAGGAAACTTTCTTTTCTCAAGCAGCAGACATATGGTCTCTGTCTTCCTATCACTTGTCAATTGTAGCATCGGGATCAACAATACCCATGCTATCATATCAGGAACTGATCTTATTAGCGGCATCTACAACTTCATTACAGGCTACCCAGGATCATCTTTGCTTCCTTGATAGAACTGCATTTGGAAGAAGAGCCATGCATTTTGGAATTGTGTTTGTATTGAGAGAGAAGTTACTGCTGTTTGTTTTCATAAGCAGAGAGGAAGTTATCAACCTTGCAGATTCTAAAATTTTAAACCTCAAGAGCTTTTAAAATTTCCTCTGTAAGGCATCAAACAGCTGTTTCTCTTGGGAGGGCTTCTGGAAGCCAACTGAGTTGAACATGGGGTAATGGAATGTGGGCTTGAAAAAAATGGAATGCTGAGATCCAGCTTGTCATCACACACACACACACACACACACACACACCCAGACAACAGAACCTGTGAGCAAGCTCAATGAAGCTCTTTTTCCCCCCGACAGCCAGGCTAAGCAAGAATCCAGCCTCTCCTCTGTCCAGGGGAGTGACCTTTCTCATGTCACGCTCTGGGGGCCCATGCTCAGAGGAACCCTGTGGCAAGAAGCCCAACGGTGATCCAGCTGCCTCTGAAGCAGCCCCTTCCAGAAACCTCAGCCAGGAGAACAACAGCAATGGCAACAGCAGCAGCTCCTTCTCAAAACTGCCACGTGAGGGCTTCAAGAGTCCTTCCTCCCTGTTGAAGAAAGTGGAGGCCAAGAGCATAGCATGAACCTTACATGTCCTTCTGCCTCTTCCATACCATTGTCTGCCTCCTTCTACTAGACCTGCAAGTGGCTCCTGGGCACCCACGAACACGGGCCCCTTCTTGGGGTGTATCTTTGACACTCATATGACCGTCATAACCATTTGCAATAAACCGGCTTCCTGCCCCTGAGTGTGCTCCTCTGTCAACACCTGACTGTGGCATTCTGCCATGGCTGTCCCGTTGAGGCCACGGGAGAGGCCACACCCTGGGAATCAAAGCTGATCTCTTCTGCAGGAAGAGAAGACCTATTCAAGGGTCAAGCACGCAGAGAAAACCTGGGTTCCAGGACAGGAAACTAGAACTTAGTAAGTGGTTAGATCTGGGCTTCCAGAGGTCGAAGCATGCTTCCAGGCCTTGCAGGGGAGGAGGGGAAGGATGACCTTGCTGCTTGGATATGGGCCTAGAGCTGGGAAAGGAGGCAGATGAGTAAGCTCTACACTGAGGACCCTACCCTACAGCTGTGTGATCCCCTATTCCTTTTGCTGGGCTCCATCATCTAGTAAGATCCTCTTTAAACACCTGGTCTCAGAGCGCTTTGGGGAATTCAGAGGATGGTCTTGGGTCAGCCATTGAGAGCAGCGTTAGAGAGAGGCCTGGATAGACAAGGGGAGACCCCATATTGTAGCCAAGGCAGCACACAAGCCACCCAGGGGGCAGGTTTCCCTGTGTCACCTAAGTCAGAGGATTGGGTTTGATAGAACTAAATGATGGGCCACCCTGGATCACTTCTTGCCATTTATTCTCATAACCTGCCCAGTAGGCAATGCATCGATAAAGCTTAACAATGGTGGTCACGATTTTTCAACGAGCTAACAGTTACATCCAGCTTTAAAGTAGGATTTCCAGTTTTCTAATCACTTCCAAGTTTTCTATATAATCTGCCAGCTGTAATATCTTGTTTGCAGGGGTGGCCGACAGATGGGTTTAGACCATCAGTAAGGGTTCAGTTTAGCACATTCAGGAGCCAACACCCTAGAGAACATGGGTTTGTATAGCAGTTGACCACAGTCCACAGTCCTTAAGGAAGAAACTATTTTACCTCTTTGGGTTGGGCTGAAAAAATAGTTATCCTGAAAAAAAATTGTATTTACCATGGCATATGGGATGCTGAAGCACCCACAGACTATCAGAAAAAAAAAGGAGTATAAAAAGAAAAGAGTTCAGAATAAAATAGGGTATGTGTTTTGTAGAGTGGCAGCCAGTCTCTCTAAGAGAAACACTAACGGGATATTAAGGTCATCCCTTAACCTGTAAACTATCTTGTGAGTGATAAACCCTCTTTCTGTGAAAGTTACAATAAACTTCAGTGTGTGAGGGACAAGGAAAAGGGAACTCGAGATGGATACAAACCAACACTTCACGGGGCCTTGAGAAATTCGACTGAACACTGGAAATCAGGGTCTTTGTTGTTAGGGGAGAGATTCTGAGATCACTGGGGCATGAAAGTGTTCTCAGGCTAATTCCAAGCTACCCAAGTGCAGAGTCCAAAGACACTCAGAATCTCATAAAGTGTCTTGCCAAGAAAAAATGGAACTTTGCCTTCTTGGCTTCCAAAAAGAGGGTTTCCATCCAGGTTCCCACTGGAATGGAGAAGTCATTCACATATTTTCCCACCCTTTTTGGTCTCTCTGAATCACAAGGACTTGATTTTAGCTGGTTATTTACAAAAGGAAAATGGTCCCTTAAAATTAGGCCAAAGACCCGTCTTCAGGTAAAAAAAGAAGTCAATAAAAATAGCAGGATGTAATGAAGGACTGTAATAGTGGAACAAAAATTATGCACGGAAAATGGCAGTAAATAACAAAAATGTTAAAGGTGGTTGTCTAATGGAATCAAATAAGCATGTTTTCTATAAAGAAGGTGCTTTATTTGATGGATAGATAAAACTCGCCTTTCCCCAAATCTTATTTAGAACTAAATCCATAAAGAAAAATGTCCATTTTCAATTACCACTTAGCTCTACTAGTCAAGTCCTTGCCATTTGCTTTTTGGCTAACTACATAGCAAGAGCCCAGATGACTATAGTTAATCCTGAATAGTCCTACGTTATTTTAAAATGTCTACACTTACGGGTCCCTGGATGGTTCAGTCGGGTAAGTGTCTGACTTCAGCTCAGGTCATGATCTCAGGGTCTTGGGATGGAGCCCTGTGCTGAGTTCCCTGCTCCATGAGGAGTGTCTTTCTCTCTCTTCCTCTCCCCCTCTCCCTACTTGTGCTCTCTCTGTTTCCCTCTCAAATAAATAAATAAATGCATATTTTAAAAAATAATTTAAAAAATGTCTACCTTTAGAAACAACTAAGGAACCAAGAGACTAACAAAGGCCATTCTTGGCTGTTTTATTTAATTCTTTCTATTAGATTTGAAGTCATAAAAAATTGAAAGCAATGATGAGGGTCTGAGATTTGTCATTTTGGACCTAATTCTCAGTTTGTAAAAATAGTTCCTAATGTCTGTTGAATGCTTATTGTATGCCGATAGTGGAGTTGATTGCGAAAAATGCATTATTTATGTGAATCCTTACAACAGTTCTGGAAGGGAGATAATGGAATTAGTTCCATGTATAGATAAGCGGGAGGCACAAAGAAGTTCAGTCAACTTCTCAAGGTCACAGAGCAAACAAGTGGCAGGAGAGGGATTTGAATCCCAGCCATTTGACTCCAGAACCCACACTCTTGATCATGAAGCTTTATTGCTTTGTGAAGCTATGTGATACTGCAGCTGACTCTTTCTTTGATGACAATCTGGTGCTCAGAATTCTCTGTTTAAACATTTATGTGGAATATATACAGTATCCTGAGACTTGACAATGGGTATATTCCTATGAAATTCTTAGACACAATTCAGTGTCTATACATCTCAAGTTTTAAAAGCAGGAGGAGATGCCATTTGCTGGTAGTTCTCATTTCAAAGCATGTATTTTTGGAAAAGTCTAGAAGTGCAACCCCAAGACGTATGACTTTAGCACTTGTCTACATGCACGCACTTAGAGTTTTGGCAGATGGAGGTCTTAATATGTACATGATCTAGGTCTTCAGCTGGGTTGTGGTTCAGGGCCTGACAACTAGTTAACATCATGGTTGGGATGAAGACACAAGGCTCAATTCCCATTTCAGGACTCTCCCCACTGTTTCTTCATCTCAACCCCAAGAACAGAGAGGAGGATTCTCTAATGGAGCAGCAGAAATTCAATTAGTACAATTAGTACCTGGAATCCAGTGGTTTTGGTTCCAGTGGTTATTTTCCCCTATGATGGGCTTTAAGTATTTCAGATTTTTTAGAGCTTGCCAAAAATAGGTCTGTGGAGACCATGAAATGTTTTGTTTGTAAGAGAGGAAAAGAGATAAAAACATAACTTAAAAAAAAATGGTGACTATGCAGGCAAAAATAATGATATGGGAAATTAAGTTAAATGCCTAGAGGTCTGAAGCTGATAACTTTTCCTGACCCCAGTAGGAAGATATTTTTCCTTTCGTGGGGAGCACAGACTCCTTGGCTCTGCTTTTACTCTTCCTCTGAAGACTATCTCTTCCCCCTATTAGCACGGGGTAGGTCAGGTGACAATAAATCCAATCTGGGACTTAAATTTAAAATATCTTCCTCTCAATGATGTTGTAGAGGCTTCTGCTCCAAGTTGGAGAGCGCTGTGAGCTGCTGGGGCCCACAGAGGCCTGACACCGAGTAATGCCTGTGGTATGAGGGGGCCGTTACCCACCAGCAGCCTCGGGTGTGGGAAACTATTCCTCAGCTCGGGGAAGGCAGCCCAAACTCGGAAAATTTGATCTCCTTCCTTTGCCAAAGAGCACGCTACAAGATTCTGGGTTCCATCACTATTATTATAACCGTAGGGAAAAAAATGACTTAATTGCAAACCAATGACCTCACCCTAATAACCATGGTCTAATCATCTTTAAAGAAAGCTGTCTTCTTCGTTCCTGCCAGCTTGCAAATGAAACAAATTACATCGGAACATGATTATATTCATTAGTGATTATTCCATGAAAACAGCAAAGATTTGAATTTACCCTACATTTAACACTTAGACAACTAACACGGCAGTGCAGCCTTGGGCCAAGTGTTAATCAACACTGTTAGAATATTCCACCCCAGCCTATGAACATACAAGTGTTTCTCTTCGTCAGTGAAACGTTGGTTCAGGGTAGAAAAAGAAAACAAGGCAACAAAAACACTCCTCCCGCCATACACAGGAATTACTTAGCTTAGAGCCTTTGAATGGTATTTCTCTGACTTAACCCTGTGTTTGTCTATGGGAAAGAATGACCCATGGTACAAGCCAACTCTCTTACTGTAACATGTCAATGTCACGGGAGATTGAAGTGACAGGGTTTTTAGAGAGACAGCATGAGGGCTGGGGGCAGGTGCACAAGCACTTGGCGAGGGCCTGACATCCATTGCTTCCCACGTGGTGCATGCCTGAGGAGTCACGTGAGGTCAAGGCATGGGGGAGATTCGCTGGCTATCTAGGCATTCTGTTTAGGAGGGAGACAGAAGAGTAAATAAAGCTCGAAAAAGAAAAAGAGCACCGTTACAGAAGGACAACCTTCCCCAAAGTTGTTTTTGTTAACCATTTTTTTTTAAGATTTTACTCATTTATTTGACAGAGAGAGAGAGAGAGAGAGAGAGAGCACAAGTAGGCAGAACAGCAGAGAGAGGGAGAAGCAGGCTCTCTGCCGAGCAGAGAGCCCGATGCAGGCCTTGATCCCAGGACCCTGGGATCCTGACCCCAGCTGAAGGCAGCCGCTTAACTGACTGAGCCACCCAGGTGCCCGTTAATCATTTTTGAGCTGATTTCTGTGTCCTTGTAGAGAGACAGATTAGCAAGTCCCCACTTTTCCAGATGAAAGACCTCCAGTGGGAAAGGACAGAGCTGGGGGTAGAAAGACGTGCTTGAGATTGAGGAACAAGTCAGAGCAGGACTCGGAGCAGCATTCGAAATGTCTGAGACCTGCTTCTGAGCTCTGACAGGGGAAGGGAGTCCAGACTTTGGAAAGGAAGAGGGTTAAAGAGTTAGCAGGCTTCCCTTCCACAGTGGTTCAACTGGTCGGACTTCTTCAGATCCATGTCCTAGGTCATGGGGAGTGCGGGACTAGGAGCATGTGGGCGTGTCAGCACGGGGCCAGCCCTCCCTCTAGTGAAACACCTCCAGGCTATGTCATGGTGAGAGTGGGATGGTATGATTTTCCTATCAGAAGCACCCTGCGATGTTATCCTTTCCTTTAGGAAATGCCAACACCCCTAAGCTATTTAGCCATCACAAGTTTCTGCAGAACAACCACCCTCACCTTACACCAAGGAAATACCTTTCTAATTCAAACAAATATGGTTGGAATCAGTGAACAGAAAGTCCTGCCTCAAATACGTTATGGAGCCCCTCAAAGTAGGATCCAGTGATAGAGTTTAACATAATTCTCTCTTTTTTTAAGGATTTTATTTATTTATTTGACNTGTGTGTGTGTAACTGGGATAGGAGTGGGTATGACAAATGGCCAAAATCAGTGGAGAATTTTAAGTCGTGTATTAAACAGCAATAAAGTGCTGTAGAGTCAAGCTAGAAAAAGGGGGGAAGTGCCTGCCTGGCTCAGTTGGTGGAGCATGGGACTCTTGATCTTGAGGTTGTGAGTTTGAGCTCCACGTTGGATGTAGAGATTGTTAAAAAATAAAATCTTTTAAAAAAAAGGAAAAGAGAAAAAGAGGATAGGAAGTGTTGAGGTGGGAATTGATGGGTGCAGTTTAAATAAAGTGATAGCAGAAAGCTCAGTGAAAAGGTAACATTTTAGCAAAAACATAAAGAAAAAGTAGCAACCTCTAAGGCCCTGTAGAGACGTTTTCAGACCCAGGGATAGCAGATAGAAGGTCTCAGCTATGGCCCCTATGATGCCCAGTGTTAGGGTGTTTCATTCTCATGGTACCCTATGTCAGCGGTGGTCACAGGAACTGTATTATGAACAATTTGAGGCAGGAAACACGGCAGACCTGTAATGACGTAGGGTTCTGGGAAGAGCCAGAAAGCCGGAAGTAGGGGGAGAGAAAATGGAGGGCCATGTATTTTCAGGCTCTTGTATTTTCAGGTTCTTTGAGTAACTGTAGGGAGGCGAGTTGACTATACAAAGAAATTTTAGAGAGCCTCATTGCTCATGATATCCCAGATTCTAAAAATGCCGAATTATGCCTAGGTACCTTGGGTTGNATTTTCAGGCTCTTGTATTTTCAGGTTCTTTGAGTAACTGTAGGGAGGCGAGTTGACTATACGAAGAAATTTTAGAGAGCCTCATTGCTCATGATATCCCAGATTCTAAAAATGCTGAATTATGCCTAGGTACCTTGGGTTTTTTTTTTTTTTTTAAGATTTTATTCATTTATTTGACAGAGAGAGAGAGATCACAAGTAGGCAGAGGCAGGCAGAGAGAGAGGGGGAAGCAGGCTCCTTGCCGAGCAGGGAGCCCGATATGGGCCTCGATCCCAGGACCCTGAGATCATGACCTGAGCCGAAGGCAGAGGGGCTTTAACCCACTGAGCCACCCAGGCGCCCGGTACCTTGGGTTTTATAGTAAATAAGTGAATTCCATGAAATAAAAGTAAAATGTCTCTGTTTGCATGGTGGCCTTTCAATTCTCCAGCATCCTGCTGAACTTGGGAATGAAAGTTGCCATGAAAATCAACACCTATGTGATGGGAGTTTGCTCTATTATTTGGAACATTCAATTCTGCTACAGAGGACAAGAAAACAAGAGTAATGATGAAATCCTTAGGCATAGATAATAAGTAAGCTAGTTCCTTATGTGCTACAGGCAAAACTCACAGCATGTGTTAAGTACAGATAGAAAGTAATTTAGAATATGTTAAGACGTCTAAATAGAAGATGAGCTGTATGGTGAAACAAACAAAAATGTAACCTATCGATAGAAATGGATAGGAATGTCAGATCATAAATCTTGATCATGCTGCCTCTGGGCTGGCAGCTGTGCCCCCCCCCAATTATTAGCCACTCATTGGTGACCCGCTATATGGTCCCATTCTGGCCCCACAGCATCTGTGCTCAAAAAATGCGAGTAAAATCTATGGCTGTTCAGCAAGATAGTTGGCAAGCTACAGATATTGGCCAGGATCCTTTTCTCTGCATCTCCATGATAGGGCAAGTATGTGCCATTGGCCCAGAGGGGACTTCTGTCTGCAGCTTCCCTTGCTCAAGCCTCAGCTCTGGCCCCGAAGCACCCCATCAGTGCAGAAAACAGGACGGATGGGCCTTCATAATCCAGGATTCGGGTCGGGGATGCTGTCCGTCACATGCTTGTATCCTAGCCTCATGGACTGACTCCAGCTCTTTCCCCTCGTTTGGTTGTTTTTGTATTTTAAATCAATTTAATAAATGGTACGATTCCAGCATCTTAATTTTATCTGTGTGCTTTCCTAGCTCACGACCCCTGGGACATCTTGGGATGACTCCCTCACACCACCATTTGTTTACGATTTCCTTACCATTGCACTGCACCCTTACAATCCAGGTGCAAAGCTCAAGGCACTGTGAAGTTCTTAATAGTTCTTAGATTAGGTTACTATTTCCCAAATCCTGACACTCACAATGAGTGAACAAGGCCCTTCAGAGTCCTTGTATGGAAAGGAGTCATCTTAAAATATAAAGAGAAGGCAATACGCTTACTGTGTCTCAGCAAGTACCATTTATATTTTCATTAATTGTGAGAGACATTTCAAATCTTGACTTATCCACCTGTAAGCTTAAAAAAACATAAGATCTAGAAATATCATCTAACTAGCCAAGGAAAAAACATTCAAGGCCCTTTTGGAATGAATAGGGGATCTTCTGAGATGCAAAGCCTTGGCTCATGAGCTTTCTTTTACTATTGCATCTACTCTTACTACTGATTATAATTGCTCGAGGCATGTTTGTGCTGGTCGCTTCAGATACGTGGGCTGAAATAAGGAGTTGTGGGTTTGACTCATCATAATATGTGAGAGTCAACTATAGGGCTCCTGGACATGTTATTACGGCCTGGAAACTGCTGAGTTAGTGTATAACTTAGGCTTATAAAACCAAGCACAAATACATATTTTAAAAATTATACAGTTTTTAATCAGTTTAGCATGTTCTGTGGAAAATTTTCATGCTGAAAAAACAATACTATTAGTTATTCCTCCATAATTGAGTAGGTCAAAAGGGACAATAAGGGGTTATAGTAACAGAAAATATCTTTTTGATTAGAGATTTTATTTTTCTGATTTTGTCTTTCCTTTCAGTGAGTTGATTACATTTGACCAGACTAAGCATACGACTATATAAGGTCAGCAATCACGATGTGTTAATTTACCTACAACCCCCTCCTCCCTCTCTCACCCACCCATTACCTTTTAAAATTTGTGATTTTGTGGAATTGAGTTCAGTTACATGATTAAAATCGACACATATCGTTATGATGCAAGTGGCTGAGGTGTGGTCCATCATTTTTGCTAGAAGCCTGAGTCTAAATCATATGGAGGAGGTGCTGAGGGAGGAAGATGGAAAACCCATGCATTTTCAGGAGTCCCTTAACACATTCTCCAAAATGAATTCTATTCTTGGGCCAAAAATAATCCATGAACCCAATAAGGGTGAATTTTAGAGCATATTTCAGATATTTTCAAAACACTTGAGAAACAGGATTTTCAGGTCCTGCAAGGTTTTCCTACTTGGCCTTAGGTCTAGCTCCACCTCCTCCTTCTTTTTGTCCTTACCTTCTCACCCCAGGTTAACTCAGCCCAGGCTAGACACGCCCAGAGTGTTGGTCAGGGTCATGCCAAACCCCAGCTGCCTTGCAGAAACCTCACTAGCAGCAGCCAAATATGGATATTCAGTATAAACACACACACACACACACACACACACACACACACACACACACACACGCACACACACACACACAAGCACACACATTCAAACTTACAAACCACTTGAATCTATTAAAGAAAAGATTTGCTAAGTTTGCTAGTTTTTTGGTTAAGGTATTTTAAAAGGACTGCAGTGCAGGATGCACGTTCCAAAAGAAATAAGTAACTCTTATTGAATCTGGTCTTGCTTTAAAACTAAATTTAGGACCCTTTAATTAACCTAAGTGGTTCTTATTTTATAGCAAATGTTGTTAAGTGAACTCTCTTCTCTTTCTGTGTGAAATCAGTGTGTGGAGAGGCATTTAGATTATTTATTTATTTAAAAGATTTTATTTATTTGACAGAGAGACCATGTGAGCTGGGGTGGGGGAGGGGCAGAGGGAGAGGGAGAAGCAGGCTCCCCACTGAGCAGGGAGCTCCAGGTGGGACTCAACCCCAGGACCCTGAGATGGTGACCCGAGCCAAAGGTAGATGCTTAACCGACTGAGCCATTCAGATAATGCATTTAGCTAATTTAAATCAATGTACAATTAGTTGCTCAATTTCTTTATGTCTCTCTTGTCTATAAGCACCATGAGGGTAAGCACTGAATCTCGTTCTTCCCTGTGTATCATCAGTAACTGGTACCTAGGATGTACACGATGACATATTTTTGAAAGAATATGGATGGATATTCAGATGGTTGGAAGAATAAAAGAAAGGAAAGAAGGAAGGAACAAAGTTGGGAGTTGCGTGGATGAGGGCTCCAGCCTGTCAGAGACCTTGGTCTCCTTCTCTGGAGGCTCAGAAAGAATAGCATCCTGGCTGCAGTGAGGCGCCTTTGAGCTCCTCAGGCAGTGTGGGCTTGGTATCAGATGGACTGGGTTTCCATCTTTGCTGTGCTCTCACTTGCAGCTAGTTATTTAACCTCCTGGAGTCTCAGTTCCCTCATCTGAAGGGAGTAGCATCTGCAACAGATTTTGTTATAAACACCAAATAATATCCTCTCCACGAAATCTCTTAGCTTGGTGCCAGGTGCAGAGTCCCACATCCGGAGACATTAGCTAAATTCTTTCCAAGGGGCATTGACCTGAGGAAATTTTAGGCATATGAGCTGCAAATTCTGGGTGATGCAAAGGAGGGCTGAAGGACACAAAGCTAAATGCCAAGTCCTCTGACTTTCCTTCCTTATAGTGTTTGGCCTAGAGATTTAGTATTTTCTTTTCTCCAGCCATCTCTTGAAGGCCAATCCTATCTAGTGATCTAAGGCTCAATCCCACATTTTAATTGTCTCCTGCATAAATTGGCTGTTCCACTTTACACTTTTTGAAAAATACTTTTTGTATGCTCATGTTTAACATATCTGACTTACCAAGCAAAGATTCCCAAGCTAGTATCTCTTCTCAGGTTTCCTCTCTGTTGATTTCACTTCTGTTCTTTGGAAATCCAAGCTCAAAGCCTCAGAATCAGCTATCTCTGACTCACCTCGAAGACGGGTCAAACCGTAGTGTCTTGAGCAAGTAGCATTGAGCCCAAATCCGAACACAGACTCTCACCTACTGTTGAATGGGCGAGCTTGGTGTTTATAGCCACTAGCACCCGTGGACTTCCATATTTCTGTGAGAACATGGGAGCATATCTCTCTTCAATTATTAAAGCTTGGAACCTCAAACTCATCCTTGACAACATACTCTTCCTCAGTGACCACACTTGGCAAATCAATAGCTCCTGTTCTCCTTTTACATGACCTATTACTCATGGGGTTCAGTGTGAAACAGAACTGGGTTTGAGGGTACACTCGGTCCCTTTTTAACTGTGTCTCATTGGGCAAGTTGCTATACCTATCTAAGCCCCTTTCCTTACCTAATAAAAGAGATAATAATAGTACCCATTGCATATGGTTTGAGGGGATTAATTGAGGTAGCGCCCAGTGACAATGTCTACATTCTCACTGCTATTCATACCCATATAGCATAGAGTCATAATGTCCTCTATTCAATGCTGAAATTTGTTTTACAACATTACTGAGAAATAGATCATGTGGCTTTGGCTCAACTTTTTCAGGATAGGTAGATGAGAGTATGAGAAAATCTGATTTACTTATGACTAAGTTTAGTGGTTATAAAGTTCATCCTTGAACTGAGGTCCCCCTTTCAGTAATTTTCACTATCTGGAGTATGAAGAATTTGCTGGAATCATTTTCCATTACAACAACCTCTTGAGTTCATGAAATCATCTCTCACGCTCCACTTCTATCTTTCACCTTGCAGGTTAAACACCACAAATTTTTGAAAATTTTCTTCTCATGTCCTCTGGTTTGCTCCTCTTTATCAATATTCTTCTTAAAATATGTTGTCCTAAGCTAATCATGGAAATGAAATGGACTGAGGATTGGCAAAACAATATCAAAAAAGAACAAAGTTGGGGGAGTCATACTTCCCCATTTCAAACTTGGTACAAAGGTACAATAATCCATACACTGTGGTACTGGCATAAGGACAGACATATAGAATAGAACTGAGAGTACAGAAATAAACCCTAATGTGCACTGTCAATTGATTTTTGACCAGGGTGTCAAGATAATGAGGAAAGAAAATGATTACAACAAATGATGCTGGGATAAGTGTATATCCACATATAACAGAAATTGGACCCCTTCCTCACACCATACAAAGAAGTTAATTCAATATGGATCATACACTTGAATCAAAGAGTTAAATTAAACTTCTAGAAGAAAACAGAAGTAATATTTATGATCTTGGATTAGGCAATAGTTTCTTAGACAGGACACCAAAAACACAAACAACGGTAACAATTAGACTTTATAAAATAAAAAACTTCTGTTTTGTAAATTGTATCAACAAGAAAGTGAAAAGATAACCCACAGAATGGGAGAAAATATTTGCAAACCATATATCTGATATGAGACTTGTACTCAGAATATATAGAAAACTATTAAAACTTAATAATGAAGAGATAATTGTATTAAAAACAGGCAAAAGATCCAGGTAGATATTTTTCTCAGAAAGACATACAAATGGACAGTAAGCACATGAAAAGATGCACAACATCATTAGTCATTAAGGAAATACAAATCAAAACTGCAATAAGATACCACTTCACACCCACTAGAATTGCTATCATCAAAAAGATGGTAATAACAAGTGTTGAATAGCATGTGGGGAAAACTCATCCATTGCTGGTGGGAATGTAAAATGGTGCATCAACTTTGGGAAAACTGTGTGATGGTTCCTTGACGTGTTAAATGTACAGTTATCCTATGACATAACAATTCCACCTCTAGGTATATACCCAAAAGAAATGAAACATAGGTTGGCACAAAAACTCAAAAATGGACCATTATTCATAATAGCCAAAAGGCAGAAACAACCTAAATGTCCATCAACTGATAAATAGATAAATGACATATGGTATATCCATACCATGGGATATTAACAACAACAACAAAAATGAACTACTGATCTGTGGTACAAATGGATGAATCCCCAAACATTTTGATAAGTCAAAGAGTCTAGTCACAAAAAAGCCCATATTGTATGATTCCATTCATATAAAATGTCCAGAGCAGGCAAATCTATAAAGATGGAATGTAGATGAGAGTTTGCATAGGGCGGTGGCGGTGGCATTGGTGTTTAGAGGGAATAGACAGTGACCGCTAACATGTATAGGGTCTCTTTTAGGGGAGATGAAAATGCCCTAAAATTAAGTGGTGGTGTTGGTTGCATGACTTTGTGAATATATTAAAAACAACTGAAGTATACACTTTATTTTATTTTAGAGAGAGAGAGTGAACGCACACACAGGAGGGTGAGGAGGGGCAGAGGGAGAGGGAGAAAGAGAGAATATTAAGCAGGCTCCATGCTCAGCATGGAGCCAGACATGGGGCCCCATCTCAGGATCCTGAGATCATGATCTGAGCTCAAATCAAGAGATGGATGCTTAACCAACTGGGCCACCCAGTTGCCCCGAAGAATGCACTTTAAATGGGTGAACTATATGTATATTAATTATATCTCAGTGAAGCTGTTAAAAAAATGTGTGGTGAAGTTTGCACAAAACTCTATGGTGATCTCACCAGTATTTTTTCTTAGGGATTATTTGTGATTTTTGAGGCCTAGGCTTTATTTTACATTTTTACATTTACAACCCTACATTGTAGTTTAAATTTTGTTCATCTCTATCATAAACCGGATGTCCCTAAGGACAGGGATTGTTTTTATTAATTGTTATATCTCAATTTTCTTGCTAGCACTTTGTGCAGAGAGCTTAATTAAAAAAATGGTTTGTTGAATGGTATATAGGCTAAATCAATGTATCTTGCATTAGATTTAGGGAAGACATTTCCCATCTAATCAACCAATCCTCCTCATCTCTTTTATGTAGATTGTTGTTAAGCCAGGGCCATTCTGTCTTGTGCTTTGGCAATAATTTTTTTTTGAATCAAAGTAAAGAGCTTTATGTTTATTTGTTAGATCCTATCTTCTTAGATACCATCAGTCATTCCAGCCAGTTAAGATTTCCTTAGATCTTTTCTCCATCATCTCGTCTCTTTTCATCTGCTTTTTATCACAAATAAATCTGAATAAGCACACTTATTATTAAAGACTTCTAAGTTGATTATTAAAGATTTAGAAGTCTTTCTCTGAGATGTTGATAATAATATTGAATAGGAGGAGCCAAAAACAAAGACTGGTAGAACACCAAACACTTGCTTGAAGACTGACTTGGCTGATGGCTCTAACTAACTAAACTATGAGTTAATTCAGTGGCTAGAAATTCAACAAGTTGAGATAGTCCATATCAAAAACTCTGCTAGAGTAGGTGCCTTTCCCCAATCTTCTTCAATGATTCGTGACATCATTTGCAGGAGCATCACAATCTATATGTTTAAAGTTTAGAGAATGTATCATGTTAGAGTTTTCAAAGCAGTCCATATAAGCTTCGAACGTAATGTTTGTTGCACTCGTACTTCTTGTTTTATTTCTGTCAATCTTGGTCCACCTGTTCTGCCTTTTTATGGTGCTCTCATGCTCATGGTGTGTTGTTCGAGTTGTATTCTTCCATCCCTAGGTTCTGCTGGAGCGCCGCCCAATCAAACCTCTTCTCTATGCACCATGTCACAGAACCACGTTAATGAGAGGGTGGACAATAACTGCCATGCTAGTCTCCCATTTCAGGGGAGGGAACTGAGCCACAGGTATGTAAAAAGATGAAGGGCTGTACATTATTGATTTGTAATATTAAGCCATATAATTTCTAAATCATGATTCCCACACTGGGACTGGAGAGGGGTTACGATATCCTCCTTGAAATGTGCATCATGTATTCCACAAATACTTCCCGAGTGCCTACCATGTGCTGACTACCCTGCTCTCAGGGGTGGAGGTACAGCTGTGAACGAGACCGATACAGCCTCCACTCTCAAGGAACTTACATTCCAGTGGAGGAGAGAGACCCAAAACAACTTTGTATGTAAACTCCTTCCAGACCGTTAACTAAGAAAATAAAACAAAACGGTGTCTGAATTCTAGGGTTTTCATTTTAAAGGCTAGAATCCCTAGGATTACCATGAAAATTCCCAAACTAATAATTCAGTCTTCCTTGATTTATCCCTATGGCACGACGGGTTCAGTACCATTGCCTCCTCTATAGACAGATGCCACCTTAGACAACCCCCAAACTTCCCTGCTCACTAATCCAAAATTTTACATTCCTCCCAAGGAATTTGGAAGTTAATCTGAACTCTCTAAGCCAATCAGAGTAATCTTACTCTCTTCGGTTGTGATTGTTTTAGGTGGAGGCATAGGACCCAAGCCTTGCTAATGGGACTTGAGGTCTGACATGAGGCTGCTGAGGAAGGTTTTCTGGCTCATAAAGAACAAAGACGTGGGAAGAAAAGATGGTCTTCTCTACCACTGGACATCAGATGATGTCATTCATGAGACACCTGTACATGTGACAGTCATCTTGCAGCCCTAAAGAAGACAGCGTGGGTATACAGCCAACATACCCAAGAAGGCACAGAAGAAAGAAAGAGACTGTATTCTTGGTGCAATTGAGCAGTAGAATTGTCTAACCCTAGAGGCATCCCCTTTTGAGTCTTTTTGCTCTGTGAGATACGCCTTTTCTGTTACCAGCAGCCTAAAGCATTTTAACAGATAAAAGTAGATATAAATGCACATATATAATGAGCATCCTGACTGATTGATTAAATGTATATGTAGGCATAAATTACCTCCCTAACTCCATTTATGATTGTCACATTTATTTTTACCTCAGGCAAAAGCAACAGTAGAATTAGAAAATTTTAGGGTTGGAGAGATATATTTGAATCTACTACAATAAAAAAAAAATCAGTTCAATATTTCCTGGGTTAAACTGAAATAAAATAGATGGTTACAAATCTGTTAATCGCCTAAGACATAGTAAGACATCAAATAAGCCAATTTTTCTTTAAGTTCCTTAATAAAAAAAAAAATCTGATGTTGAGCCCAGTCTTTCATTTTATCACTGGAACAAACAGAGAACAGTCATTGCTATCAATTGCCTGTTTGTTCTCCGAGAGCTCTCCCACAAGCATACATTATGTATGGAAATGAGAAGGGGGGGGGACTGGGTTCCTTTTCATACTGCCTTTTCTTCTAAACTAGTTTCTCCATTGGGTCTACTTTTAAATAAAATGAAAGCAAAAATGCTAAACTATTGCTGCCAGAACACAGCTTTCTCTAAAAATGAAATGCCAATTGTCTTGCAAATATTTTCTGTTTTTCATTTGCAGTGTTCTACTGGTCACTTTGATATGATCAAAGCTTCTGAATATTTATAAAGATCCGTAATTTTTTGGAGAAAGACCAGAAAGGCAATAACCACCTCATTGGGTTGTTATTTAGCAAGTCAACTTTTCTATCTAAAGGACAAATGGTAAGGAATTGTATTTGGGAAAAATCTGCATATACAGCCTTCTGAAAGTTACTTCTGTCAGTGTAATTCTATCAACGATCTTGGTGTATTGCAACTGGGAACACAGTTTAACTGGTGAGTGAAGCATGGGGAGGGGAGAGTGGGGTGGGGATAGATGATTTTCATTGAAGATAGTCTTTCACGTTCAAGACCATCACAGGTCTTCTTTCCACCTAGAACTAACAGTATCTCTCGCTCTGCTCATCTTCTGGTTTGTTCTTCTAGCGTACCAGCATGTAGCAAGCAACCACGACATTTCTTCCTGCAACCCTCCGTAGCCCTTGGGGGATGAGGAGAGTCCTCCCTGCCGTCCATCTTCCTGGGAGGAAGAGAGAAGCTGTGGAGCCACTATGAGTCGTATCTACACATGCTCAACTTTTTAAAAGGAATCAGTTTCCATATCCTCAACTTCCATCTATATTTTATCTGCGGATGACTTACTTGAGAGAGCTTGGTTCATATGTGCTTAGAAAAGATTTTAGTAAATTTGTTCCTATCAGTTTAGAAAGAATAAAAACATACCCATCACTTGTCCCAAATCTTAAGAAATAAAGAGAAATAATGGTTTGAGAAAGCCTCTTTTTACTGATTTATTAAGGCAACTTAAACACATCAGGCTTGTTGCCTTTCCCTGTCTAATACATAATTTTATAAAATCTAGGTGCTGGTAAAGTGATATTTTAGATCTTTCAGGGAGAGATGCTCTCTATTTATTTTTTATTCATTAATTTTTTTTAGAGAGAAAGAGAGAGTGTGAATGGGATAGGGATGGGCAGAAAGAGAGGATCTTAAGGATTCTGCATTGAGTGCAGGGCCTGATGCAGGGCTCGATCCCACGACACTGAGGATCATCATTACCTGAGCTGAAATCAAGAGTCAGACACTTAACCTACAGAGCCACCAGGGTGCCCCTAGATGCTCTCAATTTAAAAAAGCCAGAGTGGTATAGGTTATTGAAGCTGATCTTTTTAAATGCAACTGGAATGTATTTGTGGGTCTACCAAAAATTTTGGTGATTTATTTGATAAACCCACGCATCAACATTTTATGTAATTCCTTTCAGATTTGTCACGCTTTATTTAATAAGGCAGGTAAAGTCTATTTTCCAAATCAAATCATGAGCTATTTTTTGGAATTACAGTCAATCCTCATCTTATCTCATTTCATATTTTCTACCTCCTAATAACAAAAATAAATTTACTTCAAGTTATAATACAATTTCAGATATCAAATTTAAACTGTGTGAGTTACATGAGCAAATTTTTTTTAGGAGGTAGAGATGCAAAATAGTTTAAAGACCAGTAATTGATGGATTCTTCTGGTCTCCATCAGCCACTTCTGCCTCTCGTCAGCCGAAGCCGCTTTGTTTGCACATGAGCAACGATGAGCAGAACTGCATCTTTTCAGACAAAGAGGGGCCCTACTCCAGCCTAATCAGAAATGCTAAATTTTTATTAATACAGCACTTTGACATTGAAAGCACTGTTCTAAGAGCTTTATAAATATTAATTTGTATAATCCTAATTACAGTCCCAAGGGGGTCACTGTTACGCCCCCATTTAGTTAGTTGCAAAACTGGCATCCAAATCCGGTCTGTCTGGTTCTCTTGGTCTTTCCTTTTATTTTTTTTTTTTTTTAAAGATTTTATTTATTTATTTACTTGACACAGAGAGAGAGAGATCACAAGTAGGCTGAGAGGCAGGCAGAGAGAGAGGAGGAAGCAGGCTCCCTGCCGAGCAGGCAGCCCCATGCGGGCCTTGATCCCAGGACCCTGAGATCATGACCTGAGCTGAAGGCAGAGGCTTTAACCCACTGAGCCACCCAGGCGCCCTGGTCTTTCCTTTTAATCACTCTGCTGCAGCTGCCTCTCTAGAAACATTTTCATTTCAGTTCTTGGGGCTTCTTAGGGAATTCTCAGGATCATTCCCTTCACATCTTGGCTATGCCCAGAACACTTGCCCTATTTGAGGATGACGATGGAAACATTTAGCAACACTCAGTTAGCTTTCATCTGAGAATCAGTTCCCCTGCGGAGTATTATTATCCTCATTACAGAGATAAGGAAAGGAGGACCAACAGGTCAGGTAAGTGTAACTGAGCCAAAGTTGGAAACAGAAGCCCCCAGCCTTGTGATCTCATCATAAGAGAAGTTTCCATTCCCATGAGTCGTTTAGTAAACGGATTTGGAGAGAGAGAGAGTGAATGTCATTGAGGGGGAAGTAGGGAGTGAAAATCTGAAATGTAACCCTTTTGACTGCAATAATCAAATTTAAAGGATAATGGAAGCAAAATGATTTTACATATTTACTCAATATTTCCTATGTGGGGGAAAACGTGTTATCACGTATGTAGCCATCATTATACTGCTGTGGGTATTAACTTGGTAAACCAGTTGTGAATCTTTTAAGAAGTAAGCTTTTGCAAAGGAAACCATCAATAAAATGAAAAGGCAATCTTCTGAACAGGAGAAGGTATTTTCAAATGACATATGTGATAAAGGATCAATGCCCAAATACATAAAGAACTTATACAACTCAACACCAAAAAACCCCAAATGTCAGAGGAGCTGGATAGACATTTTTCCAATGAAGACATACAGATGCATAACAGACGCATGAAAAGATGCTCAACATTACTCATCAGCAGAGAAACGTAAATCAAAACTACAATGAGATATCACCTCACACCTGTCGGAATGGCTCAAATAAAAAAACACAAGGAACAACAATGTTGGTGAAAATGATGTGAAGAAAACGGGACCCTCCCACACTGCTTGGGAGAGATGTAAATTGGTGCAGCTGTGGAAAATAGTATGGTGGTTCCTCAAGAAATTAAAAATAGAAATACCATACAATCCAATAATTCCACTACTGAGTATTTACACAAATGAAAAGAAAAAAAAAGCACTCATTGGAAAAGATATATGTTTGTCCCTATGTTTATTGCAGCATTATTTACAATAGTAGAGGTATGGAAGCAACTGAGGTGTCCATGGACCTAGAGGGTATTACGCTGGGTGAAATAAGCCAGACAGAGAAAGATGAATACCACGTGATTTCCCTTAAACGTGGAATCTAAAAAACAAAACCAACGAATAAACAAACAAAAAGCAGAATCAGATCCATAAACACAGAGAACAGATTGATGGTTGCCAAAGAGGAAAGTGGCGGCGGGTTGGCAAAATGGGTGAAGGGGAGAGGCTGGTACAGTCTTACAATTATGGAATAAGTAAGTTACAGGGATGAAAGTCACAGTATAGGGAATATAGTCAGTGGTATCGTAATGTGTCATAGGGTGACAGATGGTAGGTGCCCTTGGGGTGAGCACAGCATAATGTGGGAACTTATGCAATCACTATGTCGTGTGCCTGAAATTAATGCATCAAGTAACATTGTGTGTCAACTATACTTAAAAAAAAAAAAAAAAGAGGCTCTTACAGTGCCACTTGGTTCAAGATTAGCTTCACTGCAGGCCAAAGTGAGTTGGAGGGCTCTGAGTATAAGTGCTTTCGGAGAACGTGTCCCCATTTTCCTTTCCAGTCCAAGTACCTGAAGTGAGACAAGTCATACTGGGTGGGCTCTGTGCTGGCACATTCCCTAATTTAAGAATAGTTTGATTCACTTGCCTGATTCTTGGTTTTTAACTTGGGAATGAAGGAAAATTTGTGAAGTAGTTTCTGGGGGAAAAAAATGCTAACTAATGATGTACTATATGTTGGCTAATTGAATTTAAATTAAAAAAATAAAAAAAGGAGGGTAAATACTACTTAATACTACTTAATACTACTTAATAAAGGAAAAGACTCCTTTTTTCCCCACTTTGGTTTTGTGGGTGGGGAGGAAACCTATAAAAAAGAGGCTGAAAAAGTGGATAAGAAAACCCCAAGGCGGCCAGTGGGGAGGGTGAGAGTAAGAGGCACGTTTGGAGCCTGAGGGCAGAGGGGACTGGTGAACAGGGAGAGATGGAAGGAATGGCAGACTTGGAAAGACCTGGAAGGGAAGGCTCCGCTGCAAAGTGCTTTAATGGACTTGAACTTCTCCCATCACTTTTGGCTGTTCACCACTGTTATTGCTGCCCTTTGAAATTCTAATTAGCCAATTAATCACTGTTCATAGCCCCCGCAGCTCACCAAAGGGAAAATGATGCTCCCTGTTATAGTGAAGTGAAATCAACCCATGTCTAGATGAACTCAAGGAAAACCAGTCTTGGAGGTTAACAACTCCCTTCTCCTGCTTTAAGTAGACTTCGTAAATTCTAGGGGACCCAGCTGATTTTCAAATTAAATAGTCCTGAAAAATTTTTGCCTAAAAATCAGAATTTTAACATCTAACTTAAAACCTTTAAACACAGAGAAATTCTTCCTTATTGACTGCATTTTTAGTTTCACTGTCTTCTGTTTCAAATCTAGTCACTTACTACTCTATAGTTATATACAAGATATTTGTGGAAATGGGGGCCATAAATTCCATACTAAGCAAGCTCTGGTGAAGCTTTGTCATGTTAATATAGCCACAAATGAAAGTAAAATTTTATTTTTAGATTTAACCTCATAAATTGCCCCAGAGCAATTTTTTATTTCCAGCTGATGTATTTGAAGAAAGTAGGCTCAGATTTATTGGGTCTGTTAATAAAAAAAAAATTAAATGACCTCCTGTAGTTTTGCTGCTATTTATTGATCCCTTTCAAATTTAGCCAGCAATTCAATCTGCAGTAAGGCATGTTGAATGAAATGGATTGTGAATGTAAAAATGGAATGAACATTTAGAAAGCATTTTCAAGTCCCAGAAAGTAGCTTTAATAAATGAGAATAAATTAAATTCACATCACTGGGAAAAAAAAGATGGATTTTGTTTTAATGGTGAACTACACAGAAATCATTTATTGCATGTAGGATCTATTGGCCACTTTTAAGAAGCTAGCTCATAGAATGGATTGCTGTAGCTCTGATGAGTGAAGGATCCATCATAATCTATCTTGTAACTATACCTTCAGAGACTTTGAAAAATTACTTCGAACATGATTAGGGTAATTCACTCTTGCTGTCCCCATCCAACTGTTGAAACTACTATGACCACTACTACTACTACTACTAGTAATAACAATAATTACTAATTAATAATAATAAGCACACTTGACTTCAAAATGAGAAGACTCATTGGGGTGATTTCCCACCATTAGATGAAGTGACTTCCATATTGCCATATCCACATGTATGTTTCCATACATTTCCTGTTTCACCTTTGTTATGGTTGCCATTACTGACCATATCTTTGTTCTTGAAACTTCTTCGGTTAATACCACCCACAGTTGTGTATTGTTTCTCTGCAAGCTGCTGTCTTCTACTTCTAGGTCTTCCTTCTGGGATCCTCTGATTCAGCCAACTTTTTAACCTGCACCTTTAAAGTAAGTTTTATTTATTTTTTATTTTTTCTAAAGATTTTATTTATTTCTTTGACAGAGAGAGACACAGCGAGAGATGGAACACAAGCAGTGGGAGAGGGAGAGGGAGAAGCAGGCTTCCTGCTGAGCAGGGAGCCCGATGCGGGGCTTGAACCCAGGACCCTGGGATCCTGACCTGAGCCGAAGGCAGACGCTTAATGACTGAGCCACCCAGGCGCCCCTAAAGTAAATTTTACATAACGAGGCTTCCCAGGGCTCTGTCCTGACTCTTTCCTTTGATTACCCTTTTCCTGGGCAACCATTTTTATTCCCTTGGCATCAGCTAACTCTTATATGTTGATTTCTCTTTCTTTTTTACAGCTCTTCACTCACTCCTCACTTCAAACTCTGTATGATTAAAACTGAAATCATTATCTTTCCCCTAAATATGCTTCTATCTCTGTATTCCTCAGTGATACCACCATCTACTCAACTCTCAACAGGAGCCCCCATCTGACCTACAGAACACAGGAAATGGTTTGAGTGATCGTTGGTCAATGCTTCCACCAGTGGCCCATATCTAGGACCAGTCCAGTTGCTCAGGAGGGGAGTTGGTTCACTATATATGGGAGATGCCTCTGGACAGGAGAGTGTGATTGTCTCCAGGAATCCGGGTTGACAAAGATTGTATCTAATGGAAACCCAGCACCCACCAGAGCCAACTCGCATCTCCTTCTTTCCTCCATGCAGTTGTCCTCTTGACCCTATTTTTCACCCTGACTACACCTAGGGGGAGCACCCTGTGTAGATTTGCTGCCTAAGGCTCTACTTATTTTCCTGATAGGAATCCTCTTCCTTCTTCTTATATGGTAAGCTTAACGTCGGGTTAAATCCCCGCCTTCAGCTTTGCCTTCTCTAGCCTCTTCTCCTGCCTTCCCCAAATAATTCCTAAGATGCAAATCTGACCATATGCTTCTGCTCAAAGCCTTCAAAGGCTCCTGTGGATTTCAGATTAAAGCTTAAACTCATTAGCATGACCGAATGGATTGTCATCCCTGTCCATGTCTTCACATTTTCCACTAGCCCTACCTCCCCAAGACCAAACTGAAATCAAAACCAACCCTGGGTGAAATTAGGTTCCTCCTATGACTTCTCCAGCACCCTGAATGTATCACACTTTATTGCAATCATTTGTTCATTCAACAAAAATGTAGAGTGCCAACTATATGCCAGACAGCATTCTGTGTACAACAAACTATGGAATCCAATTCTAGATGGAGAAACAGGCAGTAAACACAAATTAGGAAACTAACATAGAATAATGGATAGTAAGGGACTTGGAGAGCCTTCCATTAGTGAACAGATAAGTGATGACAAAAAAGAGGCTGTCTGAAAATCTAGGGGAACAAGGTTCCCAGTACAGGACACAGCACAGCAAGTTGAAAGGCCCCTGAGAATGGAACAAGAGGTTTGTGAGATGGAAGAAAGCCAGGGGAGGCTTGAGAAGTCACTCAAGTAGAAGAGGAGAGGGAGAGATGCAGGAGATGGGCTGGAGAGGTCAATGGGGGCCAGGTAGGGGCCTGGATTTTATTTTAATTGCAGTGGAAAGCTACTGGATGGTTTTAAGCATTGTAGAAGGTCCTTATGGCAATTGGTAGGCTCACACTCAGGCCAAGAGCAATGGCATAGTCAAGATTCAAAGTCATGATGTCTTGAACTGGAGTTTTAGCAGGGGAGGTGGCAGAAAAAGTCCTATTTGGGATATAATTCAGATGTATTGCCCATAGAAATTGATGACGGATTGTGTGTGGTAGGTGTTTACGTCTGTGCCTCTTTTTGTAGCAAGTAAGCTCTTTGGGGAAAGGGCCTGTTTCTTCATATCTGTATTTTTAGTCCCCACCACAGTGTTCCTGGCACCTAACAGGTCACTAAAACTGTTTCGTGAATGAAGGAAACAACGGGAAAAATACATCGCAGCTGGGGCAGTCAGCAAAGACTTTATGGTAAGTGTGAGAATTGACCTATAATTGTAAAGATGGTCAACTCTTGACTGGTAGAAATGGAAGTAGAGGGAATGTGTATCCCTAACATTTCTGGATCCTGGGACAGAAATACAAATGGAATCTACATACCTCATGTCTTAATATTTAAAGTCATAAGTCAAACTAATAGACTGTTAAATAAAATGTGTTCTATCTACCCTAAAGTTATAAATCAAGCTAACAAACTATTAAATAAAATATGCTCTATCCTTTTACCTTGACAAATACACTGTATAATCATCAGGTTCTGAAATTTGGCAGTGGGAGGGGAGAGCCAATGCCTGGCCCCTGGTATGAGGTTTGTCCCCTTCCCACCCATCCCAAGTTCCTCATATTCACATGTATAAAACACTCTGGCCTGAAGGTCTAAGCTCACTCTGCTGACCTCCAACCCTGACCCCTGTGTAGGCAGGCCACGGAAGCTGCCATTGCGCTATGGGAACAGGGAATCTTGGATCTCAGGTATCCATAGCATAGACTAGACAGAAGGACCTGAGCTCAGGGTGAGCACATCCCCTTAGCCCTGACACTTTTTCACCCCCAGAGGAAAGGTAAGATCAGAGCAGGGTCCTCTAGAGTATGAAGCTGGAGGAAAAACCCTTCTTACTTGGATCTATGGGCAGTGCTGATTGAGTGGGTAACAGGTGGGAACCATGAGGCATATTAAGGAATAAAGAAAGACTGGAGCAGAGAATTCATACAGCTGAGTGAAGGTCAGAGGGACAAGAATTTGGGGATAAAGAACTTTGACCATACAGGCAACGGGGAATTCAAACTCTTAAGCAGAAGAAGAAATGATGAGGCATTTATGAGCAGAATGGATGAGAAAGCAGGAGAAACAGTGAGATCAGCAGAATTCCTGGACTGTGAGATTTGGGGCTGGAAGTAATAAGAAGTGAAAGCAGAGAGAAAGGAGTTGGTATAATTTCTAAGAAGATGAGACAACCAATGGGATGTAGGGGCTGAAGGAGATGGAGAAATGGGGTCAAAGATGGTTTTTGCAAGAGTAAATATGGCGGCTGTTTTATTCCCAGGGCTATGGACTGGATGTTGGTGTCCCCTCCAAATTCCTAGGCTGAAGCCCTCATGTGATAGCATTTGGAGGTGGGCCTTTGGGAGCTAATGAGATCAGGAGTGTGGGGCCCCCATGATGGGACTGGTGTCTTTCTAAGAAGAGGAAAGAGCTAGCTCTCTCTCTCGCTCTCTCTGCTATAGGAGGATATAAGGAGAAGGAACTATCAACTGGGATCCTCCAGAGCCTTGATCTTGGACTTCCCAGCCTCCAGAACCGTGAGAAATAAATGCGTGTTGTGGAAGCCACCCCAGTCTATGGTATTTTTGTTACAACAGCTTGAGCTAAGACTTTAAGCAAAGCTCCTCTCTCTCTGAGAAGGCAAAGGAGGTGTGGGTATGCTTTGAACACTGTTCCTACAACTGATGCCAAGCCTGACTTCTCACAGCTCCTATGAACCTGGCCTCCCCATCAAAGTCTCTTCAAGTGAGTGCAATTCTCCAGCTCAGCACCCCCATCCACCGTCTGGCTGAGCCCAGGAGTTCAGTGTTATCTGTGAGCTCTAAGTTAGTTCACTATGGGAGGGGCCAGGGAGGTGTTAGAGATTATAAACATGTAGGGTTCTTTTGTGGAAGGGTAAACAAGTCCATCCTGAGGTAGACACCCAAGTCATGGTCAAAGAAGACTGAATGATCATCCCTGAGAATCAGAAGAGCTGACAGGGGGATGTGGCCTCCAAACTGCCTGGGTTTGAATCCCAACTCTGCCTCTTACCAGCTGTGTGACCTGGAACATCCAGACCAGAACTTTTTCTTCCAAAGTCCTGCTCTCATGAGTGTTCTCTGTCCTGACATGGGTGCTGGGAGCAGAGAGGAGGCTGTTCTTCCTTCTGCACCATGGAGGGCTGAGGACAAAGGCCAGGGAGCTTTTTGCTGTGGTCAGATGCGTTGGGACAGCAGTATCATGATAGACCCAACAAATGAAAGGCATTTCCCATTAATAACAACTAGGTCTATAGATCCATACCATTTGATAGAAAAAGAACAGTTTTATATATTACATATTGGAATATAAAATAACTTTTGGTCAAGACCTCAGTAATTTTACTTGTTGGATTATTTTTTCATTGGGCTCTTATTATAACCATCTGTTGGGTTGTGCTAACTAGTTGTTTGTCACTAGTTCTCTTCTCCTGTCCTCTTTCCACTGTTGCTTGGCAGCTGAGTTTGTTTTTCATTTCAATCAGGGGCACACAATCTCGAGCAGATGTTTTAAAAAGTGCTTGACTTTTAAGCAGAGTATACAGTGCCCTCTTGATGGGGAGGCTACACTCAACCCAGAATCTGGTTTGCAAATGAGGGTGCTGGTGTGCTAGTCAGCCTGGGGAGGGGGCTTCCTGAGCACCCAGGGCTCAAGATCTCTGACAGCTTTCCACGGGGATGTGAGGGCCTGGACCCGAACTGGAAGCATCTTAGCCTTTCAGACCCGCATGGGCCATTCCTGGGGCGGGGTGGGGGAGGGGGGGAGACGGGAACACAGGTCCCTCACAGACTGTAGGGCTGGGAAGCACACGCTTTATATTAGGGGACCTGTATTAGGGGGACTTACCTCCATCTGTCTGCTGACTGTGTGAACGTGAACAAAGCTCTGTCTCTTGTCTGTGAAACAGGACTACAAATGAACAGCACCTCACAGGCTGTTGTGGGGTTGAAAGGGGTAAGGTACCTAAAGCATGGTAGGTCAATGACCGACACAGAGTAAGCACTCAGTTCATGCCACAATAGTGGTATTATTTCTAAACTTGATTAAAAAAAAAAATCTCACCTCTCTCTCTCTGTCAAATAAAAAAAAAATTAAAAAAAATCTCACTATTTCTGTGAGCTTGGTTGCTATTCGTATTATCAGTGACTTATAGATGGGGAGCTGAGGAACAGAGACATGAAGTCACTTGTCCAAGGTGGCACAGCCAGTAAGGGGCAGGTCTGGCTCCAGGGTCTCTCTGTTTGGTGCCATTGGGTGCTAAGTGGGGCTGAGGTGTACACGGAAAGCAGTGCACACAGTGTTTTAGGCACCAGGGGTAAGCACTCCTTACTTTCAAGTCCCTAAACTAACTCTCTAACTCTCTTACCATGGTCCGGGGGGTGCCATTAAGATCTTCACGATGGAGGTGAGGGAAGTCAGAGAGATCAGATGAGGTCGGGGGGACAAACACTGACGAGAGGGGCTGCCTCCAGGACTGTGACCCACACTTCTTCCTCACACCCTGCTGGGCAGTGCCCCAGACCCTTCAGAGCTGCATGGAGCCAAGCGGTCACCTCACATAAATGTCCCCAGGATGCCAGCAGGCTTCCAAGAGCGGCATGGGTTGAAGCCCACGTGTCCTGACTCTAGCCCATTGTTTTCTGTTTTTGTTCATGGTATTACACTAACAATGTTAGCGGCCACTGAAAGTAATTCAATATACTTCGTGTTTTCTTTTCCTCTGGCCCCAAGTCTTATAATAATAAAAAGATTCTAAGATGAATAAATATTGAAGACCTAATTTGCACAAGCACGAGGAAGTCCAGAGAGCCAAGTAAACAAGAAATCTGGGCACTTTTCTTCAGAAAATAAAAATAGTAGGAAAAAGAAACAAGCTAAAAAGTGGTAAAAGTAGATGTGGGAAGATAATACTCCAAAATTCCTTCATGTCATGCATATTCTGGAAAATTATCATTCATAGTTGCTTATTAGAAGGTATTCCTGGTGATAGTCCTGCCAGGAAAAAGATTATTATTATTATTTTTGAATTAGGTATTTTCTGCTAGTTCTGCACTATTTACCATAACAAAATTTTAGTATCGCAGAAAAGTCCAGGCATGCTCTCTCTGCAAGGTGATTCTAACTGATTTTACACTTGAACCTTACACCTGGGGATATAATGAAATGACACCCTACTTTATCATCAGTAATAGGATAGTCATTAAAATGTTGCTTTCTATGACATCTCATACAGGGCTGTTTATTACAGAGAATCTCATTTTCAAATGTTTTAACCTATTACAAGTTTCCCCGTGACGAGCCCCGAGGAAAGGCAGCCTGGCAAAAGTCTCTGTCCTAAAGATAGCCCCTCTGGGGCGCCTGGGTGGCTCAGTGGGTTAAAGCCTCTGCCTTCGGCTCAGGTCATGATCCCAGGGTCCTGGGATTGAGCCTCGCGTCGGGCTCTCTGCTCAGCAGGGAGCCTGCTTCCTTGCCTACCTGTGATCTCTCTCTCTGTCAAATAAATAAATAAAATCTTTAAAAAAAAATAAAGATAGCCCCTCTCCTTTCCAGGGAGAATGAGATCATAAGCATTAGCTTCTGCCAAACCAAGTGATGGAGGGCCCATTTACCATTATTTAAACAAACTAAATCTTATAAGCGTTTTGTCTTTTTAGAACCTTTGCCTTGTTAGGATGTGCATTTTGAAATTTTATTAATTTCCAAGAAACTAGGATCTGTACACTCTTACTGATTTCCAAATGGGGTTGTTTTCTCCCAGATCTTTGCTGGATTTCAGATGGAATGAGACAGGTGGTTTTAGGCTCAAAGCTACTCAAGGCTGATAGAAAAATTAAAGCCGGGCAAGCAGCCTTGGCCACCAAGAACTTGTCCCAGTACTGGCGGAGCCCTACAGGGTCTTCAGTCCAACTCTGCAGAGATAGGTGACAGCATGACAGGTGATCCCCATGCTGAGCTCAGATGAACCTGGCATCTCTGGGCTCCTGGGGACCAGGGGTGACTTGGACAGACCCACCTGCCTCCCTAGGATCTTTTGGCCTGGAACAAATCTGAGCCATTCACCTGTGACAACCACAGGACCACAGCTGAGGTGGACAAGATGCCAGGGAGGAAGCAGGTGGAAAAGGGGACAGTCTTTCTCTTTGTCTTGCCTGTTCAGCTCAGCTCAGCGGAAGCACATTGAGTTCCTCTTAGGCTGCCACACTGTTTGCAAAAAAAGCCGTTTGTCATGGAGGCTTGCATCTCCCTCTCATGCAGTGCTGGATAGAATGAAAGTCGCCTTCCCTCTTCTCCATGCGCTCATTCTCTGCTATCTTAGAGCTGAGAGAAATACCAAATAAATATACACCTTGGCACATCTAGAGACTCAGCTGTATTTAAGACCAAATAACAGCAGAGAGGGTCCTTACTGGAGAATGGAGCTGGGACATGATAATTGTCCTGAGAGAAAATATTACCTTGTGCTGAGGGCTTTATACTCATCCTCTCAATTAATCCTTAAAACAGCTCGATGGGGAAATACTATTTTTAGTACCATTTTATGGAGAATGAGGCATTGAGAGATGAAGTAACTTGTCAGCAGTCATTTGGGTGGTAAGTGATGGATTCAAGATCCCAACCCAGGTTGGACTAACTCCAGAGGCCAAGAACTTAGCCCATTTTGCTACACTGCATCTGTCATTTAATCTTATTTATTAGCATGTGGGAAATGAGGGGCATACGAGGGTCGTACGCATCTGAACATGACTATTTTTTGACTTCACGTAAAATGCACGCACCATCAGTTTCTATCAACTATCACACGCACAAATCAGAAATACAGCTCAGCCCAGTGTCATGAGCCAAGGATACTCTCGTCAGGAAAAAAGCCCCGTGAATGTATCGCACTTGGTGTGGAGTGACGGAACTGTCGTAAAGGTAATCATGTAAAAAACAAAATCTGCCATTATTAAGTTTCTGAATTTCCGAGGAGTTGTTTTCTGTGCTGGCTAATGATGAACACACTTCTAGTCATCATTTCCAGTTTTATTCTCATGGGAGTAGGTCATCATAACTATCAAACCAGAGATATAAAAAGACTGAGAAACATTTAGTTTTAGAAAATAATGGCTTAGAACCCCAGTAAATCAAAAGAGCAAGGGTGGGGGGCGGCGCCTGGGTGGCTCAGTTGGGTTAAAGCCTCTGCTTTCAGCTCAGGTCATGGTCTCAGCGTCCTGGGATCGAGCCCCGCATCGAGCCCCACATCGAGCCCCACATCGGGCTCTCTGCTCAGCAGGGAGCCTGCTTCCTCCTCTCTCTCTGCCTGCCGCTCTGCCTACTTGTGCTCTCTCTGTCTCTGTCAAATAAATAAATAAAATCTTTAAAAAAGAATAAAAAAGAGCAAGGGGGAAACTAAACAATAGAGTTACAGTGTCAGCTGGAGGATCTTGATAGTTTGGCCTTGACAATGGTTTACAGGTTTTAGTATTGAAGATGGTAACAAGGAATCAGCCCAGGAGAACTGAAGTCTCCAAGCACGTACACACAGAAGATCATTACAAGATCCTGGGAATGAAAGTGACTTCTCATGCAATCCCAGCTTTCAGGACTGACCATTTCATTGCTTGTCAGAGCGGAGAGGTCAAGAGAAATGTGAAGATGTAATAATACCCATATGGGTAAATTTCTTGAGAAGCCAGAATAATCTCCCCTCCTGCCCAGTCTTTCCTCTCAATACCCCAACAGACAGACAGACGCGCGCGCGCGCACACACACACACACACACACACACACACACACACACACACACACACGCGTGCGTGTGCGCTCTTTGGCCAGGAAATTCTAGGCTTTGATGGCAATTGCATCTTGACTGATTCATTGAATTATATTAATTGAAATGATCTTCACTCTTCAAAGTTGAACTTCACTATGAATTTTGTTATGGACAACTTACTAATCCCCTAAAAGCTAAGAACAGAAATTCTTAACCTGGAGTTCATGAATAGGCTCCCTTGAAACAGGATGAATAATTTACTTTGTGGAGTCATTTGTATGGTTCATAGCTTTAATCGGATTCTCAAAGGACTCTGAATCTCCTTCAAGGTTCAAGACCTCTGTCCTCGAGGGCTCTAGAGGCTGAGAGACATTAGAATTTTATTTTTTATTTTTAAAGATTTTATTTATTTATGACAGAGAGAGACAGTGAGGGTGGGAACACAAGCACAAGGGAGCTGAAGAGGGAGAAGCAGGCTCCCCGCTGAGTAGGGAGCTGGGTATGGGACTTGATCCCTGGGACTCGATCCCCGAACGTTTGGACCATGACCCGAGCCAGAGGCAGATGCTTAACAACTGAGCCACACAGGCTTCCCGAGACATCAGAGTTTTAAAAGGAATCCTGTTTCACTCTAACGTGACACTTTCTAGAGCTTTGTGCCAACAGGAGGCTCTAGCCTAGCCATTGCCTCCATGTTATGAAAACCAAAACAACTGTCGGAGGTGCTGGGGTCAGTGGCCGGATTTACCAGGAGGAGCTGGCCTTGTCCGAGTCCCCTAGAGCCATACTGGCTAAGCCACAGTCCCTGTTAGCATGACACATGGCACAGGCTTGGGGTACGGGGACTGGGTTGAGATGTTTTGTGGATGGGGGTCGATCCTTACTTAATCTGTTACTTTCTACTGGTTGGGGCTGGTCAAATAAATGCCTCCCTGTTCTGTTTTTTTCATCTATAAAGTGGGGGGGAATAATACTGGCCTCTCACGAGTTTTGTGAGGATTAAATGAGATCATACAGACGTAAGTCCACGACACAGCCTTGGGACAGGTGTGCTTTGTAATTCAGGCTTTGGTTGTCTATATTCCTTAATGCCATCAACATCACCCAGGGTGAATATATGGATATTTCTGGAGCAAAACTAGGAGTACGCCCAGTACGAGGGGTGAATCAAGATTACAGTCTTACATCAATTTGAGGCAGGTTCGCCACCAAAAAATTTCAGTGTTCAGAGAGCCCTTGGATTTTGGGATCAAGAATAAGCAACTGTTGACCTGTCTTCTTGCAACAACGGTCAGTTAAATCTTACTTTCTCCGGTTCCCAAGGTCCTCATTCTTATGTCCTTGTTGAGTCACCAACCTCAGCTTGTCCTCCTATTTATGCTCCTTGACAATAGTGTGGGGCCCACGGCCAAACAAGCTACCGCGTGCATATATCTCTTACCTTCACACTCATCCGAACTGCGTCCTGCTTAACACGGTGGCTCCCTTCTCTTCCTGATGCTCTGGGTGAAGAAGATTCCTCACTTCTCTGGGCTTTATCTTGAACTGTCCTGGTTCCCAAGGCAGCCTCTCTCGCCACAGCTCCAGCATTCCAAGGGCTGTCTGCTGCCTGTCTGACACATTCTCAAGGAGCTCTCAAAGCACTCCTAGTGACGTTGGTTTGTTCACTGGTCAGAAGAACACTCTTCCCCTGGAGATGAGAGGGGACATTCCTCAGTTTCATTCAGGTATGCCTGAGGGCGGCTTCCAGGACGCTCAAGAATGATGCCGTAGCAAATTCTCCTGCGGACGGCACCCAGGATTCTCTTCTCCATTCCAGAGTGTCTCCGGAGAACGAATGTGGGCTCCACCGTCACCATCACAGTCGAAAGCAATGCTTCCTGTGTCAGCGGCAGGGGGCAGGTGTCGAAGGCCACCTGTATGCTACTGGATGGCCATGGGGGGACACCGAGTTTAACAACGGTGCAGTGCAAAGAGCATGATCAGACACATGGGAGTTCGATTTCTAATTCGTTCACATGCTGCGTGACTTTGGCTCAGTTACTTAAATTCTCTGTGCTTCAAGCTGTAAAATGGGGATAATATTACCTATGCAACAAGGGACATAATTAGGAGTATGCGAGACAACCTAAATAAATGTCCCAATACATTTCCAGTCCCTTCTTTCAGTGCTTTTTCATTGGTTTTCTCTTCCCAGTCCAGGAAACCCTGGAAGGGCAAGAATATATCTTCTCTTCGTTTTTATTCCTGCAGCAGGCACGCAACCAAATATTGAATAAATGGATGAATGAATACAGTTGTTTTTGTTGGTGGTGGCACACCTTTGGAGCCTCCGAGTCTGATGTTCACAATTTGAGAAGAGGCATCTAGCGTGAAGATGGTCCAAATAACCATATTTGCTTCCGACGGAGATGACAGAGTTACACCATACAAGTTCTTTTGTTCCGTTATTGGGTTTTCTTTTAAAAACGGAACTTTTAATTTTATAGACAGACTAATACCTCCTGATAGCTAGTGTGCAAAATGTCACATTTTTAAAAAGATGTCTCAATTTTGAGTAAGATTTGAAGATCTATTACAACTCCATCCCTTTTCCTCAAATCCTCCTTAATTAAAGCTTCCCTTAATCCTAGTGCTCCCTTGGGTTCAGGCAGATTATAATGACCACACGAATTCTGCGATGGTTTAGTAGACCCCAAGATTCATTGAGGGCTTTAGGTACGTTTTGGGAATTAAGATGCTGTAAATTTCAAAACCTATTCCAGCAGCTCCATATTTAATTATTCCACCACTCTCTTGGAATAGAGAAGCAACGACATGATTTCAAACTTATTAACTGAGAAATCACGGATGCTGGTTCACAACATTTTCGAATAGCCTCAGTATCTTTACCCGTAAAAGGGGCAGGGGCAGTGTTACCACGCCCCGTGAAATGTGCACGGAGACACCCAGGGCTTGGCCAGCTCCGCAGAGCTGCAGCCGCTGGATGGAAGCTGATTTTGTTATATTGCCAGAAATCCTTTACAGTGCCTATTTTTCATAATCCCAAGATCATGTGGCCTAACGGTAAACACAGAGTATGTATGTTTTTACTTAGGATCTACATTTTTCTTTCTGTCAGATTCTTAAGGTTACGCTTGTTCTTTTTTGCCTGAGAAAGGGTGAGATGAAAGTGTCTGTGAGCCATCGCTCTGCTGAGAATCCAGGTAGGAGAAGAGAAAGCTCTGAGGGAGAGCAGAAGAGCCAGGCCAGCTAGCTGGAATGCGCTCTCACGACTCTGAGCGGAAGGTATGTATGATGCATTTCTCCCAGAGAGCACAGCGACAGGGGAGGTAAAAAAAAAAAAAAAAAAAAAAA